>CAUYQG010170879.1:0-12057 GCA_963574415.1 Tarsius wallacei | reverse complement strand
TTTTGTAGTTTTCATTGCAAAGGTCTTTCACTTTTCTGGTCAGAAAAATGCTGAGGTATTTCTTTCTTTCTTTCTTTCTTTTTTGTAGCTATTGTGAATGAGATTGTGCTTTTTATTTATTTCTCTGCCTTTTTGGTTTTGTTGTATAAGAATGCGACTGTCTTTTGCAATTTAATGCGACTGTCTTTTGCATACATAATTTCAATATGTAAATACCTAGTGACACAGACTGTAGAAGATAAATGTACTGCCGTACATTTTCCAAACTACCCCTAAAGGCAGACCCCCTGAATCCACTAGTAGGGGTGCATCCAGGCAAGTGGGAATGGACTTTTTCACGAGAGCTTACTCTAAGATAAATGTGAAGGAACAGTTTTTAGGGCTTGCTGCCCTGCCCCTTTACTTTCAAAGATGTTACTGGTATAGAGGGAGTGTTGAGGTGGGAATCACTGAGAACCCTCATTTTCGAGATGGATATCTCTAATGGGGAAAGGTACAAGATTGGTTGAGATGTTAGACGGAGAGGGATTAATTCACCCAAAGTTAGCCCACACCCAACCTAAAGGGAAACTTGGAAGACTTTGTTCAGAGGCTGTAGAAACAGATTTCCCTGAGGTCTCTTAGCCCTTCTTCAGAATTCCTCCCTGAGGGAAGCAGGTCATCCAGATTCAGTGGGAAATTCAGCACACACGGCACAAAGGAGAACTTGTCCCAGGAACTTTATCTCTGAATCAATATATGCCATATTTTCCTTCACTATAAAAGGCAATTGTGATTAATCCACCATAAGCTGTGCAGAGCAAAGAGGGTGAAGGCATTCCCTGACCCTAGCACAAGCTTTCAATAATACCTAAAGCACAGGATTTTGCAACTCTTAAATCACCTCTACTTTGACTGGCCAGGTATATATATCTAACTGAGGCCTGTCAAATTCCTTCTGAAAGCTGGCACCATGTCAATGACCTCCTGGCAATGGTCTCAGTGGGGTGAAGTGTACAATGAGAGGAAGTATTTCCTTTTATTGGTTCTAAATTTACTAGCCTTTAACTTCATTGAATTAAATTATGGCACAGGGTGAACATTATAGTTATAACTGACATTTATAAACTACATTCTATCCATTAATCCTGAACTGCTATGCAAACTGATTTAACAAAATTAAATGTACAGATGTGTGCTCCTTCAGACTTTCTGAATGACTCTCTGGATACTTATGAGTTTTCTGCAGTCTGAGTGAGGCAAAAGTTGCCTCTATTACCTCCATTTTTAATCACCACCTTCCCACAAGAATAGTTCTTGCCTAGAGTTGGTACAGTTTCCTTGAAGCTTCTAGTTATTTTTCTGACTTGGGCAGAGGATAGAATTTGCCAGTGAATGTTGTGGTTGGCCTGGGATCCTATGAATTTCAGTAATATTCTATCTCACCTGCATACTCTTTCTCTCCCTCCCTCTCCCCCCACTTCATCTCTTCATTTTTTTCTTTTCTGCCAGCTCCCTTCTCCTTTCTTCCCTCTCTCTCTCTCTCTCATATTCTCTGATTTCCTCCATTTCTTGCTTCTTTTTTTGTCTTTCTGCTTCTCTGTTCTTCACTCATCTCTTTATTTGCTAGGTATTGATCCCTAGTGTTAAGGATTCTATTTCCTGTGTACTTACTTCTGGGAGATGAATAAGGATGTGTGGGCACACACATGTACCTCTTGACACTGTCTAACCTTCTGTGGAAAATCCATGAAATGAAGGTGGAGGCCTACGCTCTGGGTGACTTATCCAGTTCATCCCACCTTAGGACGAGTATGGGAGGCAGTATAGCACAGAACAAAGGCCACAGAGGTTGCTTATGGAAAGACTAGGGTTTGTATGGAGGCTCTGATACTTACCCTCTTGGATCTTGGGTGAATCACTTAACCACTCTGATGTGTAGTTTTATCAGCTGTAAAATTAAAAATATGGGCAATATGGCCTCTAAAGTTCCTTCAGTTAATTTTCAAAGTCCAATGCTGCTTTACCTTGCGTGGCTTTTATGGATACCCTTCCTAATTCAGCCCTGGCTTGCATTCGCTTTGAATAAAATCTTAACCTTAACAACACGCATGTCCCAGAACCAGGGAAGAGCTGAGAGCCTTTCCCCACTTACACACAGATATATGCATATACACACAAACTGCAGAGTTATGCTGGGTTATGTGACTGTTGAGAATATGGGCCTAGTTATAGGATCCATAAAGGGATATCAGCCTCTCCACAATATATGTTTAAAGTTATACACTTTGGAAACTCACTGGATACACATAAGGTACTAGGTGCTTGTTTAGTAGCCAAAGAACACCACTGGGCCCTGACACAGCCAAAATGGGCTAAAGGATGAGGATCACTATGCCTCAGACTCTAGGGGCAAGTGCCAGCAGGAAAACATTAGTGGACAAAGGGCACTGCCCAGCTGACCAGTGGAGGCACATGGCATTGGGACAGAAATCCTTGTTCACTATCGTCATAAGGTCATGAGCCACACCTAGACTCAAATGTCAGGAGAGAAACAGAAGAAAAAGGCTACTTGAAAGACTGTGTATATTCATATGAGAGGCTGATCTCTAAATGGACTATTTAAATCATTGAATCCAACCAGACTTTAAACCATATTTGAGGTTTTCTTTTTTTTTTTCTTTCTGCTAATTAATGTGTGGGAATTTGGAATGGGGGTGGTGGTGATTGGCGGAGGACAACTGAATTAAATTTAGGCAGAATTAAAAGTACTCTCATTTTTCTTCAAATTCAAGTTATAGTGAGCTAAATTTTGTGACTCCATTAAAAAATAAATGGGAAAAGTGAAGATAATCCTAGTACACTGATCTCATATAACATTTTCAGATGTCAGAAAAAAAAAAAAGAACGAAGACAGAATTTTGGTGGGTGGAAATGTGCAAATACACCATTAATTTTAGTGTAGGCTGAGTCCTAAAATCTAGAATAACAGCAATTATTATTTAAATTAATTCATTCATTTAGTTAATATAGTTTTTAATGGCTATCATGTGCCAGGCACTACGTTAGGCCCCAGGGAGGCCATAATGAGCAAAAAGGCATGGTCCCTGCCTTCATGGAAATTAGTTTTGTGAGAGAAACAGATAGCAGTCAATGGTCACACAAATGAACGTAAATGCTTCGAAGTAGTGAGCAATGAGAATGCATCATGGAGGAACCCACTAAGGAGAGGTTAGACTATGAAGGGTTAAAATCTGAAGGGCTAAAAACTCAGGGCAGGGTTGGCCAAAGGCAGGGGTGCCCAAAGGTGAAGCTGGGGCAGAAGGAGATATGTGAATAAAACTGGTTTGAAATTAAAGAGCAGCCATGTAGGAAAAGTGAGAGAGAGGCCAGGCCAAGGCAGCCCAAGCTGGGTGGATCCTAAGAAAGGACCTGGTCTTTATCCTACAAAGAATGCAATGCAAGGTCACCTAAATGTTTTAAAGGTGTGTGCATGTCTTGAAAAGATAAACATATTATTTCTACTTCTACTTTTAAAACCTACTCCCATCCACACACACTTTGTTTAAGGCGAGATAAGTCAACATTTTGCATATAAATAATATGTAACTAAGAGTTTTATGTTTATTCCTCTTACTTACTTACAGCCCAAAGAAAGGAAAAGGTTTGCAAATTCTCTGAGTACTGAGTACTGTTTCATCTCCTTTTTTAGGGCATTCTATGTTTTGACACACTCGGATGTCAGCCCCTAAAACGGACTCCACTCTTGACTTGGATCATAACTTCCTTTTGCATTCTGTCATGTCCTGGTAGAGAGACATTGATGTGGCCATGTCTTCAAGGGGTCATATCTTTTTTACCACTCACCTTTCTGCTGCTAACATATTGTTTCCTGGCCCCAAAGAAAGTGCAGCACATGACCCAGTCTGGGCCACATTGTATCTGCTTCAGTTATCTACTCCTGCATAAAAAACCATTTCATACCACTTCATAACTTAGTGACTTAAAACAACAACTGCAATTTTTGTGATTTAGTCCAGGGACAACTTGTTTCTGCTTCAGGTGATGTAGGTAGAGTTGACTGAGTCATTCATGCAGTAGCATTCAGCTGGGAGCTTAATGGGTGATGAAAAGTCCAAAATGGCTTCAGTCACTACCTGATGCCTCAGCTGGGATGGTTGGAAAGGCCAGTGTATCTTGATTTACTTCTAAGTACTAGAGCACTCATCATTTGCTACTTATTCAAGTATAGCTACATGGTGGTTGGCTTCCAAGAAGACAAAAGAAGAAACCTTTTAAGACCTAGGCATGTAATGCATAATTTCTGCAATATTATATTGGCTTTAGAAAGACAGAGTCGGTACAGATTTAGGGGATGGGTATAGATGCTCCCCCGCTGAGAGGTATGCGATGCAGTACACAGAGATGGAGATAACTGCTGGGAGCCATGTTTGTAAACAGTCAGCCACAGCTCTTACTTTAGATGATTAGTTACTCTGGTCGTTCTCCCCCATAGTAGACCTGAAAAGAACTAGACAAAAACACCTCCCTGGATTTCCAAATGGAAAGTGGGAGGGAGAGACAAAAAATAAGAATAAAACTTTTTCTTCTCAGGTTATTAATCTGGAATGGTGCAAGTACAGTGCTGCTAGTGGTAATTTTCTGTGGTGCATAAGAAAGCCACTCCCCAGAGAGAAAGGATGCAGCCAACTCCAGAGGCAGGGATGGAGGGTGGTGGAGTGAGGGAGGAAGGGAAAGGGAGAGGGAGAGGGGAAAGAAGAGGGAGAAGGAGAGGGAAAGAAAGAAACAGAGAATTTAATTTGTGTATCTAGTGGCTGAGATCAGCTTAAATTGCTTTAACAAAATTGAAACAGGTTTCTAGTATTTTCAAGCCAGAGGTTTCCAAAAGATACAGAAATCATTGAGACCTAAAGTCGCCATCTAAAAAGTGTAGTCACAAGAAGTTCGTGTTTTTGGAGAAATGAAGAGAGGTGCACAGAAATTAGAGAAAGTTTAAAAAGAAAAATATCAGTTTAAATCAAGCCCTAAAAAATCTCTCTGAGGCTTTGTCATCCCATCATTGACTTTTGTAAGGTAAAAGCCACCACTTGAATTATACGTAAGTCTTTGCTCTCTAAAAATAATGTGAAAAGAACAATTTTAATGGTTCCTCACAGTCAAGTTTAGCATTAGAAATATTTAATCCCATATTTTTTTTTTCAGATGAAGTTACTCTATGAACTATGCTTCCAACAAGGGTAAGAAAGGAAATGAATAAACCAACACTGTATATCTGTCTAGCATTCTAAAATTAAAAGTGTTAATAGCATCTTAGAGGATCTATTTTACTTAATATTCTAGATACTGTTTTTAATACTGAGGTAAATAATGAATTAGATTTAATATAACTACCAATACATTTTTAAGTTGTGTAACTACCACCATGTAAAACTTATGACAATAAGCATAGCTTTTCATTATTTGTTATGGGCTTGGCACAATGACAATTGCTTTATATATGTGGTAGAACATAAATGAAGTTTTTCCTTTTGTAGCAGAACTGTGGTACAGAAGAAATAGAGTTAAGTATATCCACACACTTATGTAATCCTTGAAGACAGAGACTTTGCTTGCTACCAAGTCATTCCCAACTAAGACTATGTGTAGGCAAAACAAATACCTTATCATAGTGACTTAACTAGATGTGGATTTCTTTTATAAGCAAACTAATAAATCCAAAGGTAATAACAAGATTGGTGAAGTGACTCCAGGATGTTATGAAGGGCCCAGGCCATCTTTAGTATTGGTTGAATATCCTTAATCTGAAAGTCTAAGATCTGTAATGCTCTAAAATCTGAAACTTGTTGAAGGCCAACATGATGCTCAAAGGAAATGTTCACTGGAGCATTTGAGATTTTGGACTTTTAGATAAGGTCTACTTGACAGCCAAATGTGGTGAGAGTAAGAAAGACCTGTGGCTTCAGCTCCCATGACATAGAAAATATGAAAGGAATACTTGACATGTATCCCCCATGTTTTGAAATATAATATTAATAGAAATGTTGAGATACAGCAAGACCAATAGATGAGGAGATGACTGCCATTGAAATGATAGTTTATTGCTCATCATTTCCAAGGGGAGGGGGTATGCCATGTTATGAGGGACCACACAGGGAAGTACTGAAGTCAGTTACAGACAGAGTCAGGGATAGAGGGGGATAGTGGGTAAGAGCCTTTGTTTGGTTTCTGTGGGACCACGTGAGGCAAAAATAATTTCAGCAGGCTCTGGTGCATGGGGACGTTCCTAGTTGTTGGGTTCGTGATCCTAGGGTGAATAGGGCAGATGGATAGTGGCTGAGAGTGTGGGAGCCCCTCAGAGAAGGGGATTGGGGGTGTGGACTCCAGACTGATTGGTTTGTATTTGAAAAGCCACCTCTAGAAGAGGAATAGGAATGGCAAATGAGGGAAGCAGGAGGCCAAGGAGGTTATTCAGGCATATTATCAGGTTGCCCAGAACAAGATATGTCATGATATGCATGCAGAGCAGATGTAAAGCATCAAGTTTACAGAAGCTGGAAATATGGTTAATAGGCCCTGAAGACTGAGGACCCTTCCTGGTCTAGAGGTTTCTGATGGCTAGAAGCCCTTGGAAATTGCCAGAGTCATAGGTGCTTGAAGAGACCAAGGTGTAGAGAGAGTACCTCAGAGAAGATAGGCCTAACCTGCTCCACCGCATTTCCACAGCTCTCAGAGGGTCCAAGTAGATCAGGAGTTCCAGTGGCTTCAACACAGATAAAAAGAAGTGCCAGGAGTTTTGTTCCAGCATCAGACAGTACCCCTTTCCCACACTTGCAAACAACCATCACTTGAGCAGAATCGTCTCTCTCACCTTAATGGAGGGGAAAAGAGAAACTTCCTGGAAGTGACTGAGTTCTAGAAGCTGAAGCCTTTGATAATGGAAAGTAGGAGAAAAAAAGGGGGGAGTCAACACATAAAATACAAAAAGGCACATTGTGCTCTACTCCGGCTCACGCACATTCCACTCTAAGCCTGGGCTTTGAATAAAATGTGAGATTATGAGATTGAGGCTTTAACATCATCAGGAGTGAGTGTTATATACTTGTATGTATACTATTCTGGTATGCCAAAAATACGTTATTCTGTAACCAAAAGTGACTTTAAAGTTACGGAATGTGATTATGATGTTTTCAAAGGAACTGCCACGATTTAGGGAATGGTGGTTGAATTGATTCATGTATGCACCAGTGAATTGAAATGCTATAAATGAGTTATATATACACAATCTTTTTAGTCTCATGAGATAAATATAACTATATCTATTTGACAGAGGAGGAAACAGAGGCTCAGAGAGGTGAGCCAAATAAACTGTGTGAAGTGACAGAACTGAAATGTGAACACAAATTTGAATTCTTAAGTTCTGAACTATCCCAGTAAATTTTGAGTCTTACTCGTTGTTACTAATATTCTATTTTGAACTTGTTTATCCTCTTATCCCTAAAGATTCATTCAAATTTCCATATAAATATGTAAAGGCTCAAGAGATCATCCAGTTTTTCTGACAGGGAAGTTGAAAATACAGGAGCTAGCTTAGGACAGAGGCGGCTGCCTAGCCCAGGGCCGAGCTCAGGGCTTCAGTCTCACTAGACCATTCTTTGTTCTAACTTGTCACATCATGTCTTTAATGTTAGTCTTTATTGTCATATTAAGTTCAATCCATCTTCTTTACAAATAGGAAACAGGTTTATGAGTAGCACCTTTGTTGATACAATTTAAACTGGAAGCCAAGAAGGCAGGTTTCCGATCTCCATTCTGCCCCTAAACAGTTTGTACAGTCTAGGGCAATTTCTGCAACCACTTTTGTTTCCAGTTGTTCATGTATAACATGAAAAAAATTGATTAAATAATTCTTTTAATTCTCTGCAGCTTTAACTTTTCTAATTGATATGACAAAGTCCAATCTTCTTCCTACAAGACTATTAAGTAAATTTTCCTTAAACTATACACTTTTATTCCTCACAAAAACAGTCTGAAAGGAAATGAGTTGAGATTGCCAAATCCCTGACTCCTTGAACTATTTGAGAGATGCAAAAGCTGAAGCCCAGGAAGGATAAAGGATTTTACACTTATCTTTAGATGTATATTTTAAAAAGACTTCTCATATAGAACTAGATAGAGATTGGAGATATATATATATATATATATATATATATATACTGTTTCTTGTATCCTGCCATCAATAAGGCTAGCATATGAAAAAAGCATAGTATCAGGTATAAAGTATGTAAACTGCTGAAATTTAATTTTGTTTCATAGAACATTTCATTGAAATGATTAAATCACTTTCTAAAAAAATGACAGGATGCATCATCTGTCGTGGAAGGAAGTGTGTTTTGGTTACCACTTCAGAACTTCTGTTAAGATTGTCCAAGGCATGTGTTATGAGAGGAAGAAGCACTTCCTAGGTCACTGAGCATTTGCTGCTGAACATATGCTATCTCACAATGGCATACATCCACAGCTTTTTATTACATAGCGATTTGAATATTTTATGGATATTCTGAATGGTGAGATAATTGATGATAGAACACTGGAGGAAAGAGTTGATAGCTTTTTTTGTTGGTAGCATTTATCAGATTGTCAATTAAATGCTTGTCATGTGGTAAAGGAAAAATATTTATTGCTGAAGCAGACATCCAGACAGACCTTCAACCAAAATTGTGGGGCATGTGAGAAGGCATAAAGATATGCACCTTTTGGAAGGATGGATTGCTCTTTTTTGTTATCTGAAAGGACTACAAGGTTAGAATTCAGTCACAATGATTGTTTTGGTTTATCTTGTTTGAAGCTTATTGATAAGACAAAGGAGTTGTGTTTGTTTTATAGATATGTAAGACTAATTTGCTAGCTGAAATATTAATTTCCTGAAATCATTTTGGGGAAGTGGCTGGGTATGAAAATTTTAAAGCTTTGAAATATTTATGTGCAATGTACTGAAGAAAACTATGCACTAATTCAATAAAATCAGTTTTAAGGTGCTTCTCATCTACATGTATTATCCATTTTTATCTGTTGGGAATTGGTTACAGCCTGGTCCATGCTCCCATGATGTTCTGGACTCAGCCTTCAGTAAGATTGTCAGCTTTCTTGGAATTACTTACATGTTGCACTTCTTCCTCCATAGATTACAAATTCCATGGAAACAGGACCCATGCCTATCTTATTTATGTTAGCAACTGTCAATGCTGAGGACTTGGCTTGATACAGACAGAGTAGGAGTCCATAAATATTTGATGATTAATTGACAGTTGCCTAAAAGGGAGTCTTCCAAGATATAAGGAGTTGAATAATAAAGCAGTTAGTTGAATTTACCACTCACTTTTGGTAAAATTCTTCCCCACGGTCCTCTAGCAGTAGAAAGTAGCTATATCATTTTTTAAGTGCAACAATGGAATACTAACTCAAATATCTATTCGGTGTGTAAAAAAATTGTCTTGATCTCTTCAGAGAATAGAGGAGACTGCTTTGAGAACTCTGAAATATTCTAAAATAACAGGCCTAGCTAGTGTTAAAAATAGTGGTTAGAAGCCACTTGGAAAGCTGAGGCAGATGGAGCTTTTGAACCCAGGAGGTTGAGGCTATGGTGAGCGGTGATTCTGCCGCTGCACTTCAGCTTGGGTGGCAGAGTGAGACCCTGACCCAAAAGAAAAAAAAAAAACAGTGGTTAGATAAATTTCAGTATGAAAACTGTTTCCTGTGACGCTGGACAATGGATTTTTTCTTATTTTTAAAAATCATTTGGCTAGTTGTTCTAATAATATACATATATCACAGTCATGTTTGTGGTTTTGTACTGTGATTAATTTTATTATAAAGGGTACAAATACTCATCTCTCTAATTGTACTTGTATTTTAATGGTTACTTTTTGTTGATACTTTTGTAAGTTTTGTGCTCTCTCTAGAGAGTTTGATAGCAACTCAAGTTTTTATTGCTTTCTCAATGCCAGGCACACGAAATAGGCTTGAAATTACAGTTTGCTAAATAACCTTTGAAAATAATCTATAGATAGACGTAATCCACTAATGATATCCTGATACACAGCAGCTTTGCCATTCACTTTGGCAGCCTTTAGATCACGTTCCGTGGGACAAGGCTCTTGCAAATGCCTAATATGGCTCAGAAATCTGGGCTTGTGGTGGGTTTAATAAGTCCCAGTCTCTTTACAGAAACCAAATTCAAAGACATTGTCACGATTTCTGGAGCAGCAACTAAGAGTCACTTAATATTAGAGAGAACTGTTTCCAGGGGACAAACTGCATCCTTGAAGTCAACTAACAATTTTTAGTTTGCTTATTCTTTCCCAGCTCACTCACTCTAAATTACAGAGCTTTCATTTTTTTGGCAACCACTAAAAAAATGACATCAAGTCAGGCAGACATCGCCTAGTTCATACCTTCAATGTGTTCTTAATAACCATTAAAAAAAAAAGACTTAGCATCCTCAAGTTTGTAGATTTTACAATCTGAGACACTCTGATAATATCCAATAGTATTTCCAGAGTTTTTAACATATCAGAAATGGATTGTCTTGGCCTCATATCACACAACCAATTATTCTGCTATATTAACTAATGAGAAAGAAGGATATATATTATTTTAAATCCAATACAAAAGTTACGCAAAATTTAAAAACAAGTTTGCCTTTAAAATCATAATAGCATTATAACTTTTATAGTACTAATACATATTTGTTGAATAATCCACATGCCAGCCTTATGCTCATCTACCTTTTTTCCAGTAACTTCAAGAGCTGGTACTACCCTCATCTCCACTTAAAGAATGTGGAAACTGAGGCTTAGAAAGAGTTAGTGTCATGATTAAACTTACACAACTGAAAAGTGATGGGACAACATTCCAACACAGTCAGTCTGATGCCAGGATTAACAAAATTAAGATGCACAGACGTTGGGAAAAGTGAATTTGTTTTGAACCTTGAACCGTGTTAAGTACAACTCATCTCTGTTTCAAAAAGGAAGTTATTGAGATCTCAAGTCGATATTTAAAAAACCACAAATGCACAAGATGGAGTATTGAGGGTGGTGTGTTAAAAATATTTATAAATAATATTTTACTATTTTCATCAAAATCACTATTTAGAGTCCAACATTCACCTGTTTTAACATACAGAAATGAAAACTAAGTAGCATGAGTAAATGTATAAAAGGTAACTTTGAATTTTAAGACATCAGTATTATAACATAAAAGTCAGTGTGATATTTGGTACCTGTTGGGGGCAGAACAATGCAGACAGATGTTTTATGTTTGTGCTGATGGACAACCAGAAAGACTTTAAACTCTGAAACAAAGAAAGGTGTCTGCATTAAGTGCTGAGTACCTTCAGCAAACCAACTTTGTGAAATACAGAACTCCATTAGTACATTGCTTTGGAAATGGGAGCAAATGGAAGGTTGGGCAATTTATCCTTATTAGCTGTGAGCACTTGCTTTCCAGCCCTAGAACTGTGGTAATATTGTGGAACCACCCAGACAACAGGAAATTGACAATGCATTTCTCAGATCACCATTTCTTAAAGTCTTTTCTTCTCCACCATTCATACTCAAGCACATATCCCAATGCAAGTGTTTCCAACTTGACACCATTCTGCAGAGAATTCCATCTCTTGATATTAAAGGCCTTCATCCACCTCCTCTCCACATAACCCTAAGAATCTTTCTATAATAATTTTTTTATTTTTATTTTTTAAACATATGTTTTATTTTAAAATTGTGGGGTACAGTTAAGCGTTAGGTATACAAATATGCATCATTCAGGCACCCTTGTTGATAAGGGGTGTCCCCCCATCCCCAGACAGATATTGACTACCATTAATCCCACCACCCTTGTCCTCCCTGCCCCCCGGCATAGATTCCCACCACTGTCGATCCTTTTCTTATAGTATTACGATAGATGTTCAAGGTCCACTTATGAGTGAGAACATGTGATACTCAGATCTTTGTTTTCGTGGGAGATCACTCGGTATTATAAACTCTAGTTCCATCC
>CAUYQG010170878.1:0-20191 GCA_963574415.1 Tarsius wallacei | reverse complement strand
TTCCAAGTAGCTGGAATTACAGGCACGCGCTACCACGCCCGGCTAATTTTTTGATTTATTGTAGAGATGAGGTCTCGCTTGCCCAGGCGGGTCTCAAACCCGCGGGCTCAGGCAATCCACTCACCTCAGCCTCCCAAAGGCGCGGGATTACAGGCTGAGCCACCGAACCCGGCTTGGTATTTTTTTTGTAGAATGATTTGAGTTCCTCTGAGTATATTCCCAATATGGGAATTGCTGAGTCATGTGGAAGGTCAATTTCTAGTTCTTTCAGAAATCACCACACTGTCTTCCAAAGAGGTTGCACTAGTTTGCATTCCCACCAGCAGTGTAGAAGCGTTCCTTTTTCTCTGCATCCTCGCCAGTATCTGTTGTTGTTTGTTGTATTAATGATGGTCATTCTTACTGGGGTTAGGTGGTATCTCAATGTGGTTTTTATTTGCATTTCTCTGATGATTAGTGAGGCTGAGCACTTTTTCATGCATCTGTCATCTGCCCATAGCCATCTTTTAATAAGTAACCTGTTTTATTTTTAGTGCATACCAAATTTGCTAGAGATTTGGGAGCAGTAATGCAATGAGGAGAGACAGGAGAGTTCTGGCCTTCAAACTATGTCAGACAATTGACCATGGGCATGTGAAGCCACATGACCATAAATAAAGGAGTTCATTTTTATAGTGTTTGTTTAGCATATCCAATGCTTTGTATATGATAGTAGAAAGGACTGATTATTAGCAATGAGAAAAACAGGTTGCCAAATTTAGAGTCCACTCAACATTTATGAACTTGGAAATTTCAGGCAATCTTGAAATCTCTTATTGGCACTGGGTTGATTTATCCTTGGCAAGAGACTATGTTCCTGTTTTCAGAAGAGTAAAACAATTTTCTTAAATAAAATTTAAATTAGTGCATTCTTCAAGTTGTGATATATGTAGATATAGATATATGATTTTTACAGTAGCTGTGTACATGCATTCTAGTAAATTAAGAAGTATAGGCAGCTGATAATAAAAATCATAAACAACTAAAAACTGCACATTCAGTGTTACACCTTATACCCTCTGTATCTCTTCCTATCTCCTCCCCCTCTTCTCTCCCTTCCCTTCTCCTCATTCTCTTTTTTTCTCTGAGTTAGGTGAATAACACATAAATGCACCTTTTGTAACCAAAATAAAATCGCACACACGCGTACATATAAGCTGATTTTTCAGTCAATAAAATGTCATATTTTTGATGATCAGAAAGGAGGGCTTGGAGCCAGACAACTGATAAAGGCAAGGGATAATAGTGAGAAACAAGGACTTACATATTTAATGCATTTAACATTAAACATGTATTTACAAATGCACAGAGAGAAGAAAAAGTCTGTTTGAAATTACATACATTTCAGAAAATGTTGGATATTAGTTGACTCAATGTAGTTGATATATAAAGATTTTTGATTAAGAGATTTTTCTTTATTTTGGGTTTTCCAAATCACTTTTTAAAGGTAGCTTCTAGAATTGCATAATATTTATAACTTTTTAAAAAAAGGTTATATATACTGATAATACTGGTAAGTATGGAGGGGCTGATTTTTCTCAAGAATATTCTAAGCAGAAGAGGCAGAAGAGGTGCAGGTGAATTTTCAGATGGCATATCAGAGACATTAACTCCTAAAACAGTTCTCATTTTTACATGTGTGCATCTACTACAGCTAATGCTACACAGAAAGTAAGCATTGACAAATTATCCTCTTTGTAGGTTGCTTATTAGTTAGTATTCCCAAACAGTGGAATAGAAGAATGAGTGGAGAAGGGACTGGCGGAGGGGGATCAGTGGAGGAGGATAGGTGGAGAAGTGGGAGTAGAGGAGGAAATAAAGAATTTCATTCCTTCACTTTAAATACAAGAAGTCACGGAGGAAGAAGGTGTGTGTGTTTGTGTGTGTGTTTGTGTGTGTGTATGTGTGTGTGTGTGTGTGTGTGAGATATGTATATACATGCATGCAAAGTATTTTCTTTCCTTTTTTTTTGAGTCGGAGTCTCACTGTCGCCCAGACTGGAGTGCAGTGGCCACTCCCGGCCACTGCAGCCTCAACTTGCTGGGCTCCGGCGATCCTTCTGCCTCAGCCTTCCGAGTAGCCGGAATTACAGACACGCGCTACCACGCCCGTCTGATTTTTTGATTTACTGTAGAGATGAGGTCGTTCCAAGTTACCCAGGTGGGTCTCGAACCCGCGGGCTCAAGCAATTCACTCACCTCGGCCTCCCAAAGCGCGGGATTACAGGCTGAGCCACCGAGCCGGGCCAAGTATTTTCTTTTATATTGAGTTTTTCAAATGACTCTTTTAATATAGTGCTAGTATAACATAATACTCATATTTTTGAAAAGAAATAAGGAAAAAGAAAAGTACTGTTGAGGCAGAGGTGACTATTATTTTGGGACTTGATTGTAGGTAGTGAATTTGAGAGTCTATCCAGGAAACAGCTACAACCAAATATGGGAAGGAGAAAAAGTCAGTATCAGAGTTTATTGAGGCTTCCACTGTGATTACTGTGAGAAATGCATCAAATGCTTGTAAAAGAGTAGTCCACATAAAAGAAGGAACGCGGAGGGGAGAAGCAGCTGTCCACAGGCTCCTGTCGGCCTTGGCTGAGGGTCATCCCCAAGAGCATCTAGTCACCTGCATCTCTAAGCTGTAGCTAAGCAATGGCCCAATTGCCCAGCTCCAGTGGGAAGTAGAAAATATCTTGAGGCTAGATGAAGGAAATTCAAGACTTGTATAGCTAAGGTATGACACTAAGAGCAAAGTGAGTCTGAGCTGGCATAGAACTGCCTGCTCTGTCTTTATCTGGAATCTGAGGTGGGCACAAGGACCAATGTAGACACAAAAGGCATTGTCCACAAAACAGAGCACAGGTCATACAGGTCTTATGGCAGTCATCTCATTGGTTGTCTTCCCACCTGGGAGTTTTGTTTTGGGGAACCACTGAAACAGGAGAAGTTTCAACCTGTGGATAGCATTGAAATGTCATGTGGAAAAAAATTATCCTGGGATCCTTACAGATTACTCTCTGTGCCTCAACCTCCTCATTGATGGAAAGATAGTAATAATAACTACCATACAGGGTATTATGAGGATTAACATAAAAGTACTTAGTGCATTGCCTTAGCACTATGTTTATTCTATAAATATGTTATGATTATTATTGGAGAAAATTGAGACAGTTGGCTCATTCACTTAACAAGTATGTGTGGAGATTCCACCACGTACAGAACTGTTGGTGATGCTCCTGGTAACCTGGATCCCCAGGCCCTTTATCGTTAGGGCTGACTTCTTTTTTCTGCTTACAAAGGAACACCATTTCTTCTGTCTAGTTTTTTTAATAATGGTTCCTGGACAGAGCATTTAGGTCCTAGTGATACAGGCTTAGTTTTTCTATTTATACCATACCCCTTTCTTTCCCATAGCCTAGAGCTCTCTAGGTAGAGCTAGGAAGTCCAGAGAGAATTCATTAGATCACTGGGGCTATCAAGCACTCTTACCTTGCATCGAGAATCCCTCATCCTTGCGCTTATTCGTTGTGCAAGCCTGCCAAACTTTAGCTCCACACACAATTTTTCTTTGGTTGCTGTTTATCTCTCCAGTCTTTTTCTCCATATTTTTTTTCAGAAATTTTAACATATACCTAAACTCCATTTTTAGACAGGGGTTTAAATTGTTTTTGCATGCATATTCCAGAACCCATGCAAATCATGGGCTGTAAGTAGCAACTGTATTTTAGTACAAAACGTCCAAGGATATGTTCAGAATCTTCTATATTTTCCTCTACCTCTCTCTTCACATTTCAATTATCTTTGCCTAGTATTCCTCTTCTACCACACCTGAGAAGGTATAATTCCTTAAGAGTTAGTCTTGGCTTTTTTTCCTCCTGTCTATATTCTTAGTGGGTGATTTTATCCAGTCTTACAAATTTAAATATCATCCATAGACTGCCAAGTTTCAAATTCTGTCTTTGATCCAGACCTTTTTTCCTGACCACCATATTTTTATACCCTATTGATTACTGGAATCCACACTTGACTGTATCATAGACAACTCAAACAACAGACACATGACTCAACTCTGGAGTCTCTAAACTTCATCTCAGAAAATAAACCCATAAACACTTCAGGAAGAAACCTGGGAATCTTTCCCAATACACACTTTTCACTCAAAAATCCAGGCAGGTCTTATACAAATCCTGTGACTCCTACATCCAAAGTGTATTTGAATGTGAACCCACTCTTATCACTGTTGCGTAGTCAACCCTGCCCCAGCATCTGTATTACACTGTATTACACTCACACAATCCGTCTTTTGCCCTAATTCTTCTCTAATTGAATCTCCATGGAGCAACCAGAGTCACCTCTAAATTAATTCATTTCCCTTGATTACAGTCTTTTAGCTACACTTTGGATAAAGCTCAAAGTCATTCCCAAAGCCTACAGGGAACTACTGTGTTTGGCCTTACCTTTGCCTCTAGCCTAAATTCATACCACTTTCCTTCTAGCCCATTGCACCATACCCACGCTAAAATTTTTTCTGTTTTGTAGGGTGCCATACTTTCTTTTCATCTATCTGCATTTGGCCTAACGCTGCTTCTTCTGTCCTAACTATTTTACCACCATATTCACTTATCTGGATGTATTTTTTTTAAAATTTGGCTTAAATATAAGTTTTTCAGAAGGCCGTCTTTGATCATTGATTTAGTATGTTGCCTCCTCCCCTATATACCTATTAATTATACTTGGCTCCTTCCATTTGTAACACATGTTGTGATTTATAATTTTCTTCTTTACTAGTGTAATATGTGCCTTCCACCAATCCAGACTATAAGCTTCATGAAGAAAGGAACCATGTCTATTTTGCTCACACTAAAAATGCAAACTTAGCATGTGTTAAATGTACAAGAAATATTTGTTACATAAATCAATTAGTTTAGGTGATAGTTTGCTCATGGCTTATAGATGATGTCTAACTTTATTTATTAGCTTGTAAATTACATGCAAGTAATAATGATAATATTAATAAGAGCAGTGCAACACCATTTAGCAATTTCTATGTGTCAGTCACTGGTATAGTTGCTTTACTTCTATTAATTCCTTTTAAATGAATGAAAATAAAGGGTCTATATATTATTACTACATAAGGAAAATACTTTAAACATTTTCTTGTTTATTTTAAATTCTAGATTTGAGTAAACACTGTCCTTGAGGGGAAAAAAAAACAGAAGAAGGAGAAGACAACTCTTCTGTTTGTAAGGAATCTGTAGTCTGTATAGGGACACGGAGCCCGGCAAATGAGTGAAGAGTGGCTCATAGGTTCCAAAGTGCAAGATGTCATTTCCTGCAGTCAGAGTGTGCCAGAAGGACAATCTGAGAGAAGGGTCAACCTTCCAGGGGCGTACATGGCAACACTCTTATGGGTAGAGGTGAGGTAGAGAATGGAAGGGACACAAATTAGAATGGGCTTCTTCAGGCTTGCACTTAGAGGCAAAGAACTTCCACCTGAAAAAAAACTCTATTATTATTTTTCCTTTTTGCCATACTTACTTAGCATTCCATGTAATGCCTTTAAACTTAGCTTTTGATAATGACTTCTGTTTGAGAGGAGGTAACAGTGTTTGAATGTAAAACCTTCTCACTAGGAAACTGTAGAGCCACTTTTTGAAAGTCTGTAATTATGTTTTACATCTTTCCTGTGCATCTTATCAGATCTGATATTATCTGTCTTGCCTTTAAAACCGTCTACTAGTTTCTACTTCTCAGCTCAACAGCCTTGATACTCCTTTCTTCACTTAACAATATGTGAACTGCCCTCCGTGTATAAGCTGTCTTCTCACCATTTTTTATTTTTATTTCTGTTGTACTTCCAGTTTAAAATATCTCAAGTTCTCTTTTTCAAAATCTCTGCCACCCCTTAAAAAGGCTTGAATTATACTCTTCCAGTTCTACCTAAATTAATATTACACAAAAAATGACTTCACACAACCATGCAAATATGCATTATGAGGCAATTATTTAAAACTGTTTTTAGTATTTTGTTTGTTATGTTTTGTTCAACCCACAGTCCATGAATACCTGTTCAATAGGCAGATATTGAGATCTTCCATATGAGAGTAGTAATGAATATGAAGTATGAAAATAATTCATATTTTATTCATAATTAATACTGAAATATAAAAAAAAATTCCTTGCCTTCAAAAAATCTAACTTAGGATTTTGACATATAAAATTTTGTGATAAAGTTTCACTTGTTCAATGTAGTAGATATAAGATGATCACACACTTATTGGAACTTTTTAAATCAAAAGCTATTCCCTATCCCTTAAGTCTGGACTGGCCTTATGACTTTCTTTGGCCAAAAGAATGTGGCAAAAATAAGATTGTATGAGTTCTGCCACCTTGTCCTCAAGAAGATGTGCAGATTCCAACTCTGCCTACAACATAATCATAAGAAATTTCCCTAGTCCATGAATGATGAAAGTCCGTCTACTTAAATAGTACCAGACATGATGGCCCAGAAGAAAGAGAAGATAACTCTTCTGCCAAGAAAGCCATCTTGGATTCTCCAGCTCTAGGTTAGACGTTGACTTACTGAAGCTATGAGTGAGTCCAAGAGAGGCCAGCATTAGAACTGTCTCACCAAACACGAAACAATGACAAATACATTGTTGTTGTTTTGACCTACCAGATTTTGGGGTAGTTGGTTACACAACAATGAAAAAGTATTATATTTGGCATTTTCTTTTCATCCTTCCTCAATTAGTAGAAAGAAGAACCAAATGTTACAAACATTCTTCTATAGGTGAGATTAAGAAAAGGTTTACACAATTTCAGTTTTCTATATGTGAATCAGAAAATTTAAATAGCTAGGTTATTTTGATATCAATTCCATTTACAACATTCTATACCCTAATGTTGCCCTATGTAAATATTTTGCTGAAAAAAGGGAGGGGAAAACAAAAGGAGTCAGGTGGGAGATATGATGGCTTTCAGCAGAATTGTATGTGCTCAGCCACCATTCTTCACCACCGCGCCTGTTGTCTGTCCCTCATGTTCAAGCATTTGCCTTACTTGTGCCAGGCACTGAACTGAGCCAATGAAATCCAATTAATTGTGTATATGTACCACATTTTCTTAATTCAGTCCTCTTTTGATGGACAGCATGGTTGCTTCCAGCAACCTGGATGGAACTAGAGTCCATAATACTGAGTGACCTCTCACAGAAACAAAAAACTAAGTACCACATGTTCTCTCTCATATAGTAGACCTTGATCATCCAACGTACTACCACAGGAAAATGACTGACAGTGGTGGGAAACTATGGGTGGGGGGCGATGGGATTAATGGTGATAAATATCTGTCTTGGGACGGGGAGACACCTCTTATCATTAAGGGTGCCTGAATGAAGCATTTTTGTATGCCTAACCCCTAACTGTACCCCATAATACAATAATAATAAAAATAAAAAATAAATAAATAATTAATTTTTCTAAAAATAAAGAATTAAGCTAGAAATCAACAGTAGAAGATAATTAGAAAAATCACCAAATGTTTACAACTAAGAAACATTCTAAATATTCCAGGATTAAAAATAACCCTACTGGTAATTAGGAAATATTTGACATTTAGTTATAGCAAAGTTCCTACATAGCAATTCTTGTGGAATGCTTCTAAAGCAGAAGTTGAGGGAGATTTATAACCTTAACATTACAAAAAAGCAGCCAGGCGCAGTGGCTTATGCCTATAATCCTAGCACTTTGGGAGGCCGAGGTGAGAGGATTGCCTGAGGCAACAGATTTGAGACAGGCCAAGCAACTCAGCGAGACCTTGTCTCTACAATAAGTCAAAAATTAGCCAGGCATGGTGGCGTGTGCCTGTAGTTCCAGCTAGTTGGAAGGCTGAGGCAGAAGGATCGCCTGACCCCAGCAGGTTGAGGCTGTGGTGGCTGCAAGCATGCCTCTGCACTCCAGCCTGGGCGACAGAGTGAGACTCTGACTCAAAAAAAAAAAAAACCAGTAAGAAGAAAGCAAATAACATAGACTACATAGTGAAAGACTGCTTGTGTAAAGGGCTTCAAAACCAAACGGATCATCTGCAGCCTAAAGGTCCATATCAGTAAGAACCGGTGAACAAACGTTGGCTCGTGCTCGAGAGCTGTGTGGCTGCGGCCGTCAGCAAAAAACTTCTCTGCGTGAAGCTCGGTGTGCTGCCACATGGTTGCGGGACAGGATGGCAAGACCCATTTATATCTATTTATGTTTGAAAAACAAACAGTGTGTGTATATACAACATTTTTATCAGTTGCCTATAAAGATAGTGATGGAATTGGGTACAAGTGTCTGGGAGGATTGCCTTCTTGGAATATTTCTTCTTCTTCAATGTTACTTTAGAACTACATAAATATTTTACACGATTATAAAACATTATTGAAGAAAGCAATCTCTAGAGTTTAAATAAACTGAAATCAGTGAATCCGAATATGCGTCTAGTTGGTGGTGTGACCAAGGCTTTAAGTGACTGTCCCTAGTAGACTGCAACTTGGAGAAAGATGAAAAAGAAAAAAGATTGAAAAAAGATCAAACAGTTTTTACTGGTGATATTTGTGTAGAATCCTTGGCATTGTCATTTTAATAAAGCAAATGAGTAATTGTGAGATAGTCTTATTCAGTTTTCCCCATAGTCCTTGGGAACCTGGGTTCTTGACGTGGGAGTGTTGTGTGCAGATGTAAAACGGAAGACATTGAATAAAAACCCTTTGATCTTGAATTTGAATAGGAAGTATCTGCGTGGACTTATTTTGTTGTTGTTGTTTTGTTTTTAATATCTGTCAGCTATGTCTAGTCATTCTGCTTCTGTCCTTTGAACTCGTAGAAACAGGGACCCGCCCAGTGACATAGCTGTATCCTCCCTCACAGCCAAAGTTCTACCCGGAGAAACCAGGGACTGATCTTGCCTTTCACATAGGATAATGACACTAGACAACAAGATAGTGGACAGGGCACACTCTTCTTTAGAGGAGCGTTATAGCTAATAGCCGAAAAGGAATCACATGTCACCATTTTCCAAACTCTAAGCAATGAGTAGGCTGAGGCACGGAGCGTCAGTGGCCACTCACTTGCAAAAGAGAACCCTCAATGGCATTCCCGACACGGGACATAGCACCATCTGTGAAGAAGTCTTATTTCAGAAAAAAGCAGTCACAAAATTCATCTGATCGAGTGTCTAGTTTTAGCTACCGGTTTTCTGGAAATAGCCAGAATTGAGAAGCATTAAACACAATCAAACTCTAGGTATGACAATAACCTGGTTTATTCAGCTGACAAATTGTAATGGGGGGGTTGTTGGAAAGGAGACAGACTCTAGATAACTAAACTATCTTTAAACATTATTAACCTAGTCAGAAAGTTAAGTACTAACTTGACACTTGGTAGCTTTCGGGGGTTATTGTTATATTTGTATGTGTGAGAATGGCTTTGTGTTTATATCGTATTTTAAAAGACGAGTCCTTATCTTTAAGAGACACCTATCAATAGATTCAAGACTGAAAGATTTGTCTTGACTTTGTTTCAGAATAAGGGGAGGAAACAGATGAGTAGAGGAATAGGATTAGGTGGGGGTTGGTTGCTATGGAAGCCTGCTGGGAGGCTCATTATACACTCCTGTCTATTTTTGTGTATATTTGAAATTTCCGATAAAAAAACTAAAGAGGCTAGGTGGCAGTATGCAGATGCTTGACGCTACTGAAGTGCACACTTAAAAGTGGTGAAGGTGGTGAATTTTATGTTATACGTATTTCACCACAATTTTTTTTTAAATCAGGAGTTTATTAAGAAGACAGAAAAGCTCCCACAGCAGAAGGTGACCCGAAAGAAGGTTGCCATTGCTACAATTTTTTTTAAGTTAAAGAACATGAGCTTTGGAATCTGAAAGAACTAGACAACCTTCCTGTGGCCTTGACCTTACCCCTCTGATCTTTGGTTTACTCATCTGTTAAGGAAAAATGAGAATGCCTGGCTCATGTTGCTATGAGAATTAAAAATGAAACACCACGTAGCAAGTGCTCAGCAGAGGACTGGGCACATAGCAAGGATGGCTGTGGCTGCTGCAGCCCTTCCTCCGGGGACAGCAGGGTGTGTCCCAGCTTACTGCTGTGGGAGGCGGGTGGAGTTCTCTTTCCTGTGCATGTGGCGTGTGGGAATCAGCTCACACTGCAGGTCAGACAGCCCGACTCTCGTTTTTGGTGTTTACTAGCTGTGCTCACTTGCTAGTACGTACTCAGTTAGTGACCTTAGAGGATCTACTGAGCTCTCGGGTATAAAGTGGGGATGCTGATATCTACTTTGCAGAATTGGATAAAACATGACTGAGTGTCCATGAGGTGCTCTTGGCATGACACCTCGCTGGAAGCGGGTTTTATAAATGATGGATAGGACCATGCCATGATCGTATTCAGTTAGGTGTGGTGACCACTGTTTGGAAGTAGAAGGGCAGACAGGGCCTTTTCCACACATTCTTCCTGGACAGAATGTATCTGAACATGAGTGTACTCTCTATTTCTGATTTGCTTGTGGACTTTAGCGTGCATTGTTAAATGGTGTTCACTTTTCTCAACTTTAAAAATCTCGGCGTACATCTTTTTCTGATTTCGCAGAGCTTTGTCATCTTTCTCATTGGGGGATAATGTGGTGCGCTGTGTTAGCAACTACGGCAGATTCAAAACAACTGGAATAGGGACTCCAGTGTTGACGTGCTCTTTTATTAGGACCCTGGAGCTCCTGCCCCAGGAAGGGCCTGTTAAGTACCAGATGCCAGTGGGTCAAGTACTCTACCCTTCCCGCTGGAGATTCAGGCACACAGAGACGAGGTCTGCATCTCACAGCAGCACCTGGAAACCAGTTCTGGAAGCAGAAGGCAGGTGACGGCTCCGGTCTCTCAGAACTCTGCGGCCTACTCTCCATCTCCTCACACGGATGAGGCTCTCATCGCAGCATCGTCATGGCTGCATAAGGTGACATGGCACTGTGTGCAGGATTATGGAGCTTACACGACACTGGGAGACGCGGCTGTGGTCCTTGGGGAACCGGTGAGCCAGTGAGATGACAACGGGGAATGGCAGAGATTGGGAAAGTAGCTGATCACAGGACGTCTGTATCCTCATTGTGTGTGTAGCAACGTGCACCTCCTTCCTGCATAAAAGCAGACCGTTCAGAGTCTTGCTGCGCAAGTTGGGGGCAGACCCCTGCACGTGTCTGAGCTCCTGTTTCCTGCGTAAGACTCTGGAGTTAGACACACCTAGGCTTAAGCCCTAGTTCTTTCTCTTCGTATCTGTGTCACAGTCAGAAAGTCAGTTGATCTTTTTTTTGAGTTGGAGTCTCACTCTGTTGCCCAGACCTGCTGGACTCCGGTGATCCTTCTGCCTCAGCCTTCCAAGTAGCCGCAACTACAGGCATGCGCTACCACGCCTGGCTAATTTTTGATTGATTGTAGAGATGGGGTCTCACCAAGTCGCCCGGGTGGGTCTCAAACCCACGGGCTCAGGCAATCCACTCACCTCAGCCTCCCAAGGTGCTGGGATTACAGGCTGAGCCACCGAGCCTGGCCTTACTTGATCATTTTGAGCTTCAGTTTCTACATCTAAAAACAAGCTCAACAGTCCTGTTGTTAGTTAGTCTACCTGTAATTGGTTCCTTTAAATGGGCTAGGATGTTAAATAGAATAAAATACCCAAATAGGATAAAACACAGTAGATACAAAAGTAAAACACAGAATGTGTTCGAGGGGGTGTTGTCCCTGCATGTATGTGTAAAGCTTCTCTGTCAATTTATTCCCATCAGGTGCTGCCCCAGGCATCGAGTACACAGTGGTAAACAGATAGGTGTGAGCCCTGCTTCCAGGCACTAGTGGGAGGAGAACAATCTTATTTTGTAGCCACAAAGAGAGAAAATAACAGAGACGGGAGTGCAAGAGAATCACCAGAATCCTAATTTAGATGTGGGGCCTAGGGGATCTGAGATTTGCTGTCTGGGGAGAAGTTTTGTAACTGAGACCTGACAGATGAATAAGAGTTGCTAGAGAAAGAGTGAGGAATAGAGTGCCTTAAACAGCATGTGCAAAGGCCCTGAGGCAGCACAGAGCTCTGTTTGTTCAAGACACTTTAAGCATGCCAGTGTGACTTGGGGCATGGACAGTGGGGAAGGAGCATTAAGTGAGACTGGGGTACAGATCTGGGCAGGGCTGTGCCAGGCCCGTGACCCTTATGTTGGAAGGAGTTGGGATGTCATTCATGGTTCTGCATAAAGTCATTAAGAATGTTGAGTGGTGGAGTAACCTGGACTGTGTGCCTTTGGGAAAAGCACTGTGGAGAAGTGACTTAAAGGGTAAGTGTGGAGCCTGGGAGGCCAGTTCTTCAGCCTGCCGAGAGACGGCAACGGCTTGGGACTCGGGAGCAGGCTTGACTGTGGGTGGAAACTAAGTGTCTTCAGTGCAATGAGATGTCCAAAGCCCTGGCAACTGGAGGGAGCACGGTGGGAAGGGAGGAGGCGTTGGGCCGGAGCTCTGAGGGCTGCCAGCCTTCAGGAGCTGAGCAGCGGCGGAGATGCCGGCCAGGGGACCTGACGGCCCAAGGGCATGGGTCTCAGGCGTCCCACAGAAGGAGAAGTGGTGGCCGATGGGGCCGAAGGGTGGAGGTGACAGGAGGGTCCCAGTGAGCCCAGACCTGCATGGAGAGGTGCTGTCTGGGCCTGGAAGAGTAGTCTACCCAGTGTAAGCTGACAGGCAGCGAGGTCGACCACGAGGAGGTTCTGTGAGGGAGTCGACTCTTGACTTGAAGGCAGGGAGTGGGCGCAAGTCTCACTGTCCTCGCCCCTCTGTGTAGCCTTTCTTGCCTTAGGGTCGGGCCAGCTCCGTGAAGTTCTTACGGGGACTGACGTCATCGGTAAGTTTGTTCACATAGACAGCTCTCACATCAGCACTCTAACAACTCATAGTGACAAGCCTCATCATAGCTAAACATCCTGGTTGTTTTTTGAGTCGCTGTTAGAAAGCCACATGAAAAATACTGAAATCAATGTGTATTTCCAAATCTCCGGTGATAGGAAGCTCCAGATGGCCTCCTCGCTGCCCTGTCCATGTTTCCACAAGACTGCAGGGTGTATTTGAGTGTCTCCTCCATGACATCTTCAGCCTTGCAGTGATCGACGGAAATACTCTGTGAAAGCGTTATAAGTGTTTTTGCTTTACAAAGGTTCGGCCTTCCTATCAGAATACAGAGGAAGAGGTTTTGAGAACTGTATACAAATAAGGAAGATGAAGCAATGGAACAGACGGTGACAACTCTGTATGTGTTTGTGTGTCTTCTGAAAAGCTTGAGACTGGTTTTTTTCTTCTTAATCTGTTTATCCCAGTGTCCTCACTATTACACTACTTACGTAGAGCCTTCTGTCCATTGAGTTCAAAGCACTTAGGATCGTGGAGTCATTTATTTCTTGAATTTATTGAATGGGTGCCCATTGTTCAAAAGTCTGAGGGTGTAAGTACAGTTATAAAAATACAGAAATTAAATGTAATGGCCCAGGATTCAGAGAGAAAGCCAGCAGAATTGTTGCTGTGCCTCCTGGGAATGCCAGACTCTAAAAGGAAAGAAAAGGAGAGAAAACAAAAGAGAATAAGCAAAGGAAAAACCAACAACCCAGCACCCGTCATATCCTGAGAGTTAAAGTGAATGCCAGTCCCGGGGCTGAGCATGGTGCAGTCAGGAGAGGCCTGGTTGAACCAGAGGCGCTCTGAAGAGGGCTCAGGCTTTCCTCCCTGGCCAGGCATGACAAAGCACTGTACTCCCTCTGTGGATGGCAGACATCGGTTACAAGGGGACGCCCGGCACCGTTGTCAACATGGAGGCATGTCTTCTCCCAGACACACAGTCACTCTCCGCCTCATTTCCTTTGACAGTTCAGCTTAAAGGAATGTCCAGTTCATCTTAGTTGTCTCCCTCATCACGGTGGGCATTTTCAGAGTTCAGTAAAACTTAACAAGCTCATTTGAACATGAATTTAGGAGACGGAACACTCATGTTTTAAGAGTAAGAAGTCAATAGGTAATTTGAGTTTACAAGATTAAAAATTAATAACATTGTACACATTATTTCAGGGTAAAGAGGCAAAATGTTGGAGGCAATATCTAAAATGGTTCAAAATGTTTGCCTGTAGGTAGTTGGATATTGGGGGAAGGGAATGGATGTGTTAAGTCTAGTACTATGCTTGAATTTCAAACTGTGCTCATTTATTACTTTGGTAAAAAGTAAAAGTAAAACAAGTTTAGGGAAAAGAAAAATGAGAATAAAGAAGCCATTCCTCATGTACAAGAGATCTTTGAAATCATTTTCAAAACTGAGTTTAATATATTATTCTCTAAGTCATAGTCTAAAGTAAATACATCGGCATGCTCACTCCACAAAGTCTAGGCGAGATTGACTAAAACTGCTAATAAGCTGTACATTTCACAGTTAGGTGTTCTCTCCTCCTTCAGGTGTTCTTCCTCATTTAGCTGGAGATCTCTAATGACTCTTAACTGAAACTCTTGAAAGTATTATAGAGTCTTAAACAGGACGACGCTCCTGTGCATCTGTTCAGGTCTCAATCTAAATTGCATTTCTTCATCTTTCTTTTTTTCTGCCTTCGTAGCATTTCCCACAAATTGCAGCTCTCCTGCATGGGACTCTAAACTCCGCCTAGTACAAAGCCTTTTCCTAGACTCAGTTATCAGCATTTGTTAAATAAGTGCCTTCTTTCATCGGGAGTTTGGTGGTGGTTAACTGATGGCCATTGGGAGAAGTGCTTAGTTGCATCAGTTAGCCTGGTGACCTGGAGTTCCTAGAGCTTCCCCACCGGCCTAGACCGCACTGAGCGAAACCCAACAAGGCTGGTCAGTTACAGGGAAGCATGGAGACCTGGGTTCATTAAATGCGGATCCTTGTTCTTAGAGCCCGTGGTAGTGGTGTGGATTGTTGGGGTAGCTACAGCCATGGGGCGTCCTTCACAAGAAGCACTGTGCCACCATGGCTTTGTGTGTGCAGTTCATGCATTTTTAATGTCTCCCTTGGCGTCCTTGTCTGTCTTTCAGTATTCTTATTCTTTTTGTGCAACATGTCTGATTCCTCATTCAATTTACTCAAAATTTAGTTTACATAAAGTTGAAACCATTTAGAAGGTTATAATTGTTCTTTTATTTGCCTTGTTTACATACCAAAGGGTTAGTGTTAGCAATGATTTTTGAAGAATAACCAGTAAATTCGTTCATGTAGTGTCACAACATGTTTCTTAGATATAAATCATATACATAGAAGGAGAAAACTGCTTCCCGAAAATTTTGCTCGGTGAGATGTTTTTACTGCGGCAGTTAAATTCCCTCAATTGACTTGGGAGATTTCTTGCTCACCCAATTCCCAGTGTGATTTGGGTGAGAACAAGGGACTTTCAGGAAAGTTCTAATGGATCATGGTTCTGCTAGTGAACTGTGGGCGGGTATCTTCTAGGATTGCTTCTGTGTACTTGGAGGTGCTTGCCAAGCTGAAGAAGGACGCCCAGGACGCGAGACATTGTGTGACCTGTCTCTGTGCCTGGTGCATGGTGGATGGCGTGGATGGTCTGCCCCTCTTGAACTGGTGGCTGTCTGATGACGTCTCTGACTTTGAATCCTAGGGAAAGCATTGTATGCCGTCAACTAAAGAAAAACCCAAACTGCCTGTTTCTTTTACAGACTCACAGGACAGCTGACCAAAGAGAGTTATAGGCACTTCCTTTACCTGCTGCTAAATCATCCCACCTCATTACTCATTAGTTTTCAGACAAGATTAGGACATGGCAGGACTTCTAGAGTCAAAGGCAGAAATTTAGTTTTAATTGACACAGTTGATGACACATTTCTGCATTTATTATTAGCAAGTTATTATTTATTATTAGCAAGTTATTTTCAAATTAGTCCATCCTCATGACTTTACAAGACAGGAAAGCATTATGTTTCTGCTTAGCAAGAAAGGAAACTCCCAGAGAGGTTAAATGAGCTGCTCAAACTCATGCCAGCCCGGGTGCCGGTACGGGAAGATGTATACATGTTGCTGCAGCCGTAGCAGAGGGCATGCTGCGGCAGTCAGCGTAGTGTCTTGGTGATAGGAGTGTCCACAGGGTAGAGTCAGCCATACCTCTGTCCTGCCACTGCCCTTGCCACCCTGCCCCTGGTGAGGAGTGCCACCGAGAGGGCTATAGCCTTGCTGCTCTCAGCACCAGGGCTGACAGCTTTCTTGTTACTGTGTGCCTCGCCATAAATGTCTCTGATTGCATGTCATCTCTTCCTGTGACCAAGTCTCCTCCTCCCTAATTGATGCAAGTAGACTGGGGGAGTGCGCTGGAAGGAAGGAGGGAATAGGGCCTGCTCCTTCCTGCCAAGTAGGCGTTGAGTGAGGACACTCCCTTTATAGCCTTTTCCTGCACTTCTGCATGGATATCTTTTTCTTCGCTTCAGAAAGGAGGATTTCCTGAATGCTACATTAAGAGTTTGGTCTTATTTTGATTATTTTCTGTTTATTTTGATTTTATCTTTTTACGTATTGATAGCTGTTTCCAAACACTTTTTCCCAGGAAAATAAAATTAGGCATCTGTCTCGCCTAAAGAAATTGATGCTGCGTAGCAAAATGGCATGCACCCCCCCAACTCATGACTTAATTGAATGCTAGAATATGACACTAAGTCAAGCCATTTTAAATCAGAGCCTTATAAATATTATATAAACTTCCATCCCTGAAAACTAATTTCATATCCTAGAAACACTAAAATATATCACGGCGAATGAAAAATTCATATTTTATAACTATACAATCACAAAAACTAACAGTTAAAATTTGGGTGCCTTTAAAGATTTGGAAATATAAGTCCGGTGACATTTGGACTGAAGACATCTTGTTATAGGAACTCTTGCCTGTAGTAAGCATTCTTTATTACTCTAAGGACTTTCAAACTGTTTTGAAAATTACTTTCTGCCACAGGAAATAAATTGCTAATTTAATACAGGATTGCCCCCTGAAGTTTTTGAATGGTAATTGCTGAGTGACAGGCAGTTTCCTTGGCAACTGCAGCGATCCCTTGCTCTAATTGTACCAGCAGACTGGGTCACCCTCACCACTCTTGACGTTGACTGAATCATGAGCATTAGCAGTAGTTTGGACAAAGTGTAGGCATTGGTCCCATTCATTAGGCAACCATAAATACAACTTCGGGTCATTATTGTGGACTATGGTTTTAATGCAGTAAGTTTCAAATCAAGCTGTCTTCAATCAGGACTCACCTACATTTCAGCATTAGACTTGGAATATTTTTAGCATAATATTTCCTAAGGAGATTAACCATTTAATGTAAGTGTAGTATTTAGCTTCTTAAAGATTTCAGGTTCGCAATTTAGGGTATTTCGTTGTAAGATACTTAAGTGTTCTAAAATTCAAATTTCAGCATGAGGAGAAACAATTTTTTGTCAGTAGATATTGAAGTACAAATTAGGTGAAGTTATAGTTTCTCTTAGTGCCCCATACCTTTATTTTTTTTTATTTATTTTTTAGATTGGAAAATATAGTTCACCTTCCCAAGGTAGGGGAGGGGGTCAAAGCTGAGGTAAACATGGCACCGTAGCTCAAAGAGCCACGTGGCCTGGCCAGAACTTCACGAAAGCAATGGCCTCTCTTAGTGCCCCATAGCTTTCATATACCTACCAGTACATCTGTACCTAATAAGAAACCTTCATCCGTTGTACCTCTGCTTTGACTGGTAAGGGTATCCATTTCTCGAGCTGCTACTCTGTGTTAGACATTGGGGTAGGGTTTTCCATGGCCGTGATCTCAGTTCCACTCTTCTGTGGTAGTTGTCACATAATCAGTTCATGGTAGAAGAGGAACTCAGGCAAGTCGGGTCTACCACAGGGCCTGGCTGCTGGCTGCAGCGAGTCTTCAGTCCACAGGGCAGTCGCTCCCGGCTTGTACTTGTGACACAGCTCTTGGTGTCTTAAGGTGATTCAGCCTCCCTCAAGTATATTGCAATATTATTTCCAAGTGAAAGGAACCCATTTTTCTCTCTTTTTTTAAGTGTCAAATTTTCTGTAGGTTGACATGTGTTTTAAGATATTTCTACCTGACAAGACTAGCAGAATCTTAGCGCTCCAAGGTGGAGAGAAGGACCAGGGCTGTGTCTCGTTCTCAGTCCTGGTGTCTGTCCTCAGTCCTTGGGACCTGATGTGGACCTTCAGTTGACATTGGGAAACTGCTGTGTTCAGTTTTCGTTTATGTTCATTTCACCTTCTGTCTCAGCCAGCTGAGGATCTGCTTTGTCAAATTTTGTTAAACTTTAAGATAGATTTGCGTACTCACATCTTAAAATAAATAAATTAAGACAGCATTAGTTTTATGTGTGAATTATCCTGGAGGAATCTTGCCTTTTGAAAAAAATGTCTCAAACATAAGATCGTATTTGGTTTTTCATTAACAATGCCAAAAACGCAGCCTGTAGTCTTGATTTTCTATTTTAGTTTGCTAGTTATTTGAAAAATAAAACAAAGTGATATTAATGCTATTTGAGAGTTACTCTCCTTATGAACCTTAAGCAAATGCTTACTCCTGCTACCTTGCTAGAAATCTCCTCACAAACATCTAGATCTTATCCCAGTGAGGTTTAAACACCATTGAAACCCTGGGGAGGCAGGAGCTTGGAAGATCATTGTGCTAATTGTTTTTTCCCCAACATTTTATTATGAAAGATCTCAAACATACAGAAGAGCTACAGTGAATGCCCATGTATGTACCCACCACCCAGATTCTCCAATTAAAATTTTACTAACCTGCTTTCTCACTCTTCATCTCTCTGTTCTTCAGCCAATCTGTCCCTTCTGTTTTCATGCTTTTCAGAGTTAGTTACATGCTACATCATTGTATTAATAATCGCTTCTGGTACCCCTTGTCCAGATGCACTGTAACTTACATAACCATTCATCACTGTTGGACTTTTGGGGTTGTGGCAGGTGAAAGATGGCCCTTGGAAAGGGTCCACATCCCATCCCCAGGACCTGTGGGGACGTTAATTTTCACACAAAGGGGACTTTACAGATATCATGATGGCTACTGGTCACCCGGAGAACCCAATCCAAACACGTGGGCCCTCCTCAGCCACAGAGAACTTTTTCCAGTGGCAGGAGGGGACCTCAGAGAGTTTCCACACAGGCCTCCAGGCTGTTGCTGGTGTGAAGACAGAAGGGTCCAGTGAGGAGGGAGGCCCAGAGGCGCCTGCTGAGACCTGCAGGAAGCTCGCCACCAGCCACAAGGACCAGACTGCTGCCAGCTGTGGGCAGCATAGCAGTGGGTTCTCTCCCAGAGCCCAGGGAAGAGGCTGGCCCGGCTGACACCTTGCTTTTGGCCTGATGAGACTGAAACAAACCAAGCCCACCTGAGTGTCTGCAGAACTGTGAGATGATGCAGTCTGCGATGTCTAATCTGCTCACTTTGCGGAAGTTTGTTACAACAGTAACAAAAAAACTAATTCAGGGATAATCAGAATTTGGGGTTATTGTACAGTAGACACCCACAATGCTAATCCTTTGGCACAGTCCTAATTATTTCCTTAGGATACATTTCTAACATCAGGATTGCAGGGACAAAAAAAAAAAAATCTTCCCATCTTTAAGACTGTCAGTACATACTTATAAATGGATCCCTGGATGAGGTGTGTCAGGTGACACATTCGTCAGGACTCTGTTGAGAAGGCCATTTCCTTTTTGACAACATGGATTACAGTTATTCATTTTTATCACAAAACCAAAAATGGTATGGCCTCAAATGGTATCACATTATACTTTTAATGGGCATTGCTTAACTACTAGCTAAGTTGAACATGTATTCATTTTTAAACCTCTTATGAGTTGTGTGTGTTTGTGTTTGCTCTGCATTTTTCTGCTTAGATGTTTGTCAGGAAGTCCCATCCTAATTTACCTAGCAGCTTTTTTTTTTTTTTTTTTTTTTTTTAGTTTGAGTCAAAAGCCGTCGCCCAAACTGGATTGCAGTGGCCGCTCCCGGCCACCGAACCCAACACCTGCTGGGGGCCGGCGATCCTTCCGCCTCAGCCATCCAAGTAGCTGGAAA
>CAUYQG010170874.1:0-88842 GCA_963574415.1 Tarsius wallacei | reverse complement strand
CGCCTTTGGGAGGCTGAGGTGAGTGGATTGCCTGAGCCCGCGGGTTCGAGACCCGCCTGGGCTAGCAAGACCTCATCTCTACAATAAATCAAAAAATCAGCCAGGCATGGTAGCGCGTGCCTGTAATTCCAGCTACTCGGAAGGCTGAGGCGGAAGGGTCGCCGGAGCCCAGCAGGTCGAGGCTGCGGTGGCCAGGAGGAGCCACTGCACTCCAGTCTGGGTGACAGAGTGAGACTCCAACTCAAAAAAAAAAAAAAAAAAAAAGAAAAGAGAGAGAAACAGAAAGAAGAAATGTTCTATTATTTTCCATTTCAAACTAAAATAAGCCAAAGAAGAAAATTTCATATGACAGAGTATCATAGACGCTGAACTCGGCGGCTCAGCCTATAATCCCGCGCTTTGGGAGGCCGAGGTGAGTGAATTGCCTGAGCCCGCGGGTTCGAGACCCACCTGGGCAACTTGGCGAGACCTCATCTCTACAATAAATCAAAAAAATTAGCCGAGCGTGGTAGCACGTGCCTGTAGTTCTAGCTACTTGGAAGGCTGAGGCAGAAGGATCACCGGAGCCCAGCAGGTCGAAGCTGTGGTGGCCGGGAGCGTGCCACTGCACTCCAGTCTGGGCGACAGAGTGAGACTCCAGCTCAAAAAAAAAAAAGAGTATCATAAAACATAAAATAGGAAGAGAGCTGGACTTTCCCAGAACTGTTGAGCACTGAAAGTCGTGTATCACAGTAAGGCCCTCAGTTCTAGGCAAACCAGGGGTCCAATTGCTTTTGCTGTGTGTGGTGAGGACATTGAGAAGCCATAGGAGAGTAACAGACTCTGAATTACATTTTCAGATTCTCTTCAAGACTGCTCTCTTGAGAAAGAATGGCTCTTCACTATCGAAATTTTCTCTTGCTTTTCATTGTAGTCAGAATTAGGTGACTTAGATACCTGGCAAGAAAACACCAATGCGTGGGAAGAAGAAGAAGATGCAGCCTGGCAGGCAGAAGAAGTTCTGAGGTGGGTGAGTGGCACTTATGATGCAGCCTGAGCACAGAAGCCAGATACATACCCTCTGTGTTTAGAGTTAAGAAAGTTTATTCTGCTAAGTGTTATATTTTCATCATTTTTCCTTAGATAATATGGACTTTTTTTTTGTATTTCAGACTGTGTATGCTATTTATGTGATTAATACCTCACAGAAACCAAGACTTTTAAGAACTATAGGAACAAAAGAATAATTTTATTAGTGACAGATGAAATCTTTTACATATATACACCATTTGCAGTCTTGCTCTGTCCTGTGAAATGTGAGCCACCACTATATATTATTCTAAGTCAGAAGTTATAATGTCTTCATTTCCTCGTTTATCATAGTGCCCAGCACTGCACATATAAATGAAAATAACTCATGTAGCACTCTTGTTTGTATATCTTAAATGAAACCCATGAAATCCCTGTAGGATAGATAATATAAATCATGAACTACGCATTCTGCAAAAAATATTATTTGAGAAGTTTTAAAAATCATTTTGTTGGTTCTTTTTTTGTTTGTTTATGTGAGTAGTAAACTTTTTTTTTTTTTTTTTTGGCTACTACTACATTAGGTCAAAGAGTAAGGAGAAAATCTATCTCAAGAGATAGCTTGTGACTATGATCACTTATAAAAACTCAGATATTTGAGTGTATCTAAATTGCTTACACATTTTAAGGTTATATAGTAAAATACAGAAATATTAGCATTTTTATTTAAAATTAAGATTGTTTTTACCATAGGAATAGAAAATGAATTAGTCTTTATAAGACTGTCTTAACAAAACAACTGATTTTATTTTGTATTTTCCTTTCTTTGTCAGTAAATTGTAATTATTGTACCTTGAACAACCAGCAGAGGGTGCAGTTAAATAACTGGAAGTTATGGCTGACTTTTAAAATCTTGTTTTTCTTGTTTTCAGCAAGTCTTTTTCTTTTTTTGCAAGGTCACATTGTAAAATTCAGTCAGTGGCTCAGCCTGTAATCCCGCGCCTTGGGAGGCTGAGGTGAGTGGATTGCCTGAGCCTGCGGGTTCAAGACCCGCCTGGGCAACTTGGCGAGACCTCATCTCTACCATCAATCAAAAAATTAGGCCGGGCTCGGTGGCTCAGCCTGTAATCCCGTGCCTTTGGGAGGCTGAGGTGAGTGGATTGCCTGAGCCCGTGGGTTCGAGACCCACCTGGGCAAGCGAGACCTCATCTCTACAATAAATAAAAAAAAATCAGCCGGGCATGGTAGCGCGCGCCTGTAGTTCCAGCTACTCGGAAGGCTGAGGCGGGAGGATCACCGGAGCCCAGCAGGTTGAGGCTGCGGTGGCCGGGAGCGGCCACTGCACTCCAGTCTGGGCGACAAGAGTGAGACTCCAACTCAAAAAAAAAAAAAAAAAAATTAGCCGGGCATGGTAGTGCACACCTGTAGTTCCAGCTACTTGGAAGGCTGAGGCGGAAGGATCGCCGGAGCCCAGCAGGTCGAGGCTGCGGTGGCCAGGAGCGGCCACTGTACTCCAGTCTGGGCGACGGAGTGAGACTCTAACTCATAAGAAAAAAAAAAATTCAGTCAGTGAAGTTCTGAGAGCTTTTACTATTTTTAAGGCAGTTTAACTCATCTATAAAGAAAATATTTTTTAAAATTGTTACCTGCAACACTTATGATGTTACAAGATCATCAAAAAAGATATCTTAAAAATTCTATTTTTGTATAAATTATAGATACAGAAGACTGAGTATTTTGAAACATTGTGGGGATTCTAGTGATTATTAATGTCTTTAACCACAAGGATAAAAGAAAGAGCTGTCCATTTTAATCTGGTAATCTAATGACAGCACTGTAGAGTTTATGCCACAAGTTCACAAATATCTTAACAGTAACTATATAAAAACCTTCTTCTTTCCATCCCATCCTCTTGCTCCCTAAACAAAACAACTGAAAATTTTTTAAACATAATGTTTTACATTTAAAGGCAGCTTGGGAGAATGAGACTATTAGTCAGTAGTAGTCATGCTTCAAGCTGTAAGCCAAAGGGAAAGGGAGGCCTCCCCACATGTGACTGAGTCCAGGTGGACACTGGGCATTTTAAACGTGTGCCCACATTCCATATCTTCTAACTCTCAGCCTTTTTCCACCTTAAAGTACTACCAGGACTGTGGTCAGTAATGTTAAGAAAGAAGATTTTGGTACTTTAGTAATTCTAGGCATCAATCTGGACAAGTAAAATATATTTCTGTCTGTAGTGATTTCTAAGTTGTTTCTTGTGCCAGGAACATTAGATTTTGATATAGGCTGAGTATTCCTGTCGAAAATGCTTGGAACCAGAAGTGTTCAGAATTTGGAAGTTTTTGAATTTTAGAATGTTTGCATTATACTTAACAGTTGAGCATCCCAAATCTGAAAATCTAAAATCTGAACTGCTCCAGTGAGCACTTCCCTGGAGCATCATGTAAAGCACTCAGAAAGTTTCAGATTTTGGAGCTTTTTGGATTTAAGGTAGTTTGTATTTTATTTCAGCTAATAACTGAGGTCAAAGCTTGGTCATCTTATTTGTTTATAACTTAGCCAGCCCTTAATAATTTTTTTCCTATTTCCGTTTTTGCTTTTGATATTTTGACTTTTTTAGTGCAGATTATCAGTTTTTCTTGAAAGTGAGCAGAGTGGTAGAAAATAGTTTTTTAAAAAAACTTCTTTCAAAATTTAATTGATAGCAAAAATCAACATGTTGTCAAAGATAGTTTTTTTACTTTCTTGAAATTTGATCTTTCATTTCTGCCTTTTCCCATGTTTAACCATGTGTAACTGTGATTGAGAACTGTATATACTTTTGCTCACTATAGTTCCGTATATAGGTGCTACTGTGGATTCCTCTGCATTTAACCTAGTGTTGCCTATTCCATGCCCAATAGTGACCTATAGCTTCCTCCCTCAACCTTGCATGCTGCTTCTTGGTTGATTTTTCTCACATCCTAATACTTCAGATCCAGGACCAATTTATGTTCTCTCTCCTTTCTCCTGTTTCATCACCCCACTCCTACCTCTCCATCCCACACAAATCAGATGGAGCGGTTTAGTGATTTTGGATCAGTGGAGTTGTGGAGGGGGTAAGGAGTTATGCATTTCATAAAGTGTAATTAGTGAATACCCACCACTCTGCCCCTTAGTAGAGTTGGTCAAATGTTAATCCTTAAATTGATTTCTAGCTCCTAGGTGGAAGGTGCTCTTAAATTTCCATTTTCTTTTTGGGGTATGTTCTGCTGAACTGTGTTCATCATTTAGCTGACTGTTTTTAACTAGTATAATAACAAGAGATTACGTCTTCAATAACATCTTCTTAATGGTATCCCCAGAAAAAAAGTTCAATGGAAGTTCAATGGAAGCTGTGACTTAGTAGAAATAATCTGATGAAGAAGATGTGAGTTCTTACCCTATACTTAAACCTATGACTTTGGGCAAGTCACTTACACTTTATATCTCATTTTACTTAAAATGGAGATAATATTGCTTCTATTTTGCAAGTCATGTTCCAAGGATTAATAGAAATACTGTTTTTTAAAATATTTGAAGTGTTCAAAGCAGTGAGAAAATTCAAGACTTTAACTGTTTATTTGATAGTAGTAAAAAGGCACTGTTATTGCCTCCTGGAATTTATGTGCCATTTTCCCTGTGTGGTATTTTCTGAAAGTAAAAATATGAGTGTTACTTTTCAGGCAGCAGAAAATAGCAGACAGAGAAAAAAGAGCAGCAGAACAACAGAGGAAGAAAATGGAAAAGGAAGCACAGCGGCTAATGAAGAAGGAACAAAGCAAAATTGGTGTAAAACTTTCATAACAAATGTTCTTCAGGTATTATAGTGCCAGTAGAAGTCTGAGCTCCGCCACAAAAGCAACATTTGTATGGATTGAAGAGCATTTTCAGAATACAACACACTGCTTGATTTTAATGCATTCATTCCACCATCTAGGACACCAGGATTCTCCCAAAGTACCTTGAACTCTTAGTGGTTGAGACTCAGAAACAAAAAGGACTTACGAGACAATATTTTCTTCACCATGCTCCAAATATAAGACAATTGTTTGCTGTACAGAAATTAACACAAATGGAATATATCAGTACCTCTCAAGCTAGAGTTTCTAGCTTAATAAATGGGTGTAAATAATTTTATGGTGGAAAAGAACTCTGCTGTCTGTTATGATTTCCTTCATTGTGAGTAATAATAAAATAATTTTAATATTCTTTTGTTTTCAAGATTACTTGACCTAAATTAGACAAATTGTAAGGCCTCAACTTCTTTATTTTTTGTTGTCAAAAGCTGGTGTTGGCATACATTTTTCCTAATTTGAACTGTTGTTTGATACAACATTAAAGAATTTGATGATTTTGGTTTTCACAAAAATGACATTAAATGCAATAATTTTATTTATTATAAAGATTTTGTACATCATTGTTTTCTTTTGGATGGTGTCGTAATATTATACGTATTTGTAATTTATATTGCATGTATAAACATTGAAAATCAACTAAAATGACAAATTTGTTTTACCTTATTATGACTTGTGAATTTTAAGAACTGACATTAGTATACTGTTTTTCCCTTTCATTATGGATAAGATGTTGTGGTATTAAGTACCTTGGTTATTCTTTCCCCCTAAAGAGCCATTAATTTATAAATGCAGAAAGCCATTAGGTCTAACATTTCAAAGTTTCTGGTTATTTCTGTATCAGTTTTACATATTTGACATTATGCTGATACCTATGTTTTTACCTAAGATAACATTACAAATTCATTAAATTATAAACCAATATAGGAATAATTTTTATTTATGGTGTTGATTGGCTCCAAAATAGTCTAAAAGAAATAGTTAAATAATGTGTTCATAACAGGAAAAACACATAGATTGACAGTTCTAAAAACCGTTACTTTTTTCCTATAATTGAATGTATTCAGCCTGATTTTCTATGGTTTGGGAATTTTAAAAGATTCTTGCTTTCTTAATAGTTACTGTCCAGAATGAACATTTTGTGGGATTTTCAAATGGCATAGACACTCTACAGGCCATATATTGTTAATATATTTTTAGGTAGAGTACTATTTCATAGAAAAACCATCAACTATGTAATGAGAGCTCTCTAAGCCCTTAGCCTAAATGTCTAGACTAAATGTGGCTATAGAATAAGTTAAAATTTAACTTTGGTAGAGAGCTTGTAATATCCCCAAACTATATTTTCAGTGATCATGTTTATTAGCATTTCTGCCAATAAATTTTCAATTAAATAGAAATAGACTCCAGTTTTTAAGAATAAATGTATTCTTTTCCCCCTTTGTATTTATTTTTAGTTTTTGTGGGACTGTGCATGATTTCTCTAAATCTGGGGCTCATCAAGGATAACTTTTAGTGCAGTTACTTGTACTAAATACCCGGAAAGTATTGAAGTCTGCTTTGATCATTATTATCATGTGTGCGAGGGTTTTTTGTTTGTTTGGCTCTTTGGTTTTTGATTATTTAGAAATAAGACTTGTTACAAGTTGTAGTTTGCATGATTAATTAGAAAGAAATGGTTTTTTCTTATGGAAAGAATAGATAACAGTCCTGGAGTTTATTTTACCTCTTTGGTTGTGTAAACCTGTATTTAAATTGGGTATATTGTGGTCCCAGACGTAGTCACTGAGTTAAATACATATGGTAAGCACTTCATGGTAGCAAACTGTCTCCTTTAGCTATTTATGGCTTCTGTTTTCATTTTAATGCTTTATTTTCGATAAAGCATTGTCAGTTTTAGAAGCTTTCAAAGTAAATAAAAAATATGGGAAGGCTTAGCTAGAATTAGTGACGTTCTACCCATTACCTGAATTGTGCATTTCATGTACTAAGCAATCAAAGACATGTGAAACTTATTTTGTGTTTTTTATGGAGACATTTTATGGTTTCCAGCCATTTCCTCTTATTAAGCTTTAGCTAGGAATATCCTATCTTGGCTTTTTTTCGTGGCATATTTAATTGAGTTGATATTTTAGAACTGAAAATGTAAAATTCTGTATTTGAATTTCTCAGTATTGACATGCACTCACCTCTGGACAGGACCTAGATGATGATTGATAGTTGGTAAGAAGGTAGCAATCGCAACCAGCATCTGGATTGAGCTTCCAGCACCACTCTTCAAGCTACCATTATAATGTGAACCTAGCCATAGCCAATGTTCCAAAAAGCCTGAATTTTGTCAGTGATGGAGTATTTACTAAAAGGAGGGATTTGGCCAGTTAGAGCTAACTAACATACACATCTTGTTTAATTCTATGTAGAGTTCAGATTTGGGATAATCTACAATAATGATTTTCATTCTTTAGCCCCTTCTTCAAGGGAAATCTTTCATTAGGTGTGTAAACACAATGGTTGCAAGTTGAGTGGTTCTGGCTGAAACCAAACTGGGAAGTTGGGAGTAAGTGAGGGCCTACAGAATGTTCCAGAGAAGGAGCTTCTTCCCTCTTAGGTAAATTGGAAGGCAGAAGGAAATGGTGGGTTCATGAAGAGTATATTTTTAGTAGCTAATAACTTAAACTTGTTTTTGCCATTTGCATGTTTTTTTTTTAAATTGCTCTGGTAAAGAGATGTCTTTTTCTTTGTTTAGTTTCTTTTGCTTTAATGTAACCAAAGGTGTTCCAAGGTTACAGCAATAGCCAGGGATTCCTTTTGTACTCAACTGTTTTTGTTTTTACTTTGCTTCCTACTTTTTACCTTTGGTGCCACTTAGCCATGACTATTGGGCATGCTCAGGAACCAGAGTAAGCTCTGAGAACTAGTAAGATGCCTTTCACCAGAAGCCTTCAATCTTCTAGAACTGGAAAGAGACACTCCATTCTAGGAAACCACTCCCTGCCTTTCACCCTCATACAACAGATTTATTTTCTTCTACTCTTGCATACCTGTTGCTGGCACAGCTAGTTCACCAGTAGAAGCTTTTGCAGAGGAAATTCAAAATCTGTGGCCAATCCAAGGTAGTCTTGGCCTCTCAGAGGACATTCATGGCTATTTCTTCAGGTCCTTTCCTTACATACAGATAGATCACACCAACTTTAAGAGCTCCTCAGAGTTCTCAGAGCTGCTATAGAGATGATACAGCATTAAACAAATTGCCTGATTATGCAAGTCTTTTAAAATGGAAATGGTGGTGGTTGGGATTAAGACTGTAAGTGTTCCTGTAAGCACTCAACAAATGCTAGTGGTTATGAACGCCCCACATCTTGCCATGCAGTGGTATTGGCAGCCCCTTCCCTGCAGAAAGTAGAAGTTAACTGATCATTCAAAATTTTACACACCTTTAAAATGACCTGTAAATTTAGTAAGAAATAACATGTTCTCAGCACTCTCTGCCCTTGACTAATTATATCAATGTCTCCTAGCAATCCTGTGAGTAGATACTCCCCCCATTTCACGTTTCAGGAAACTAAAGGTTAGAAAGTCAGTTCTGTGCTTGATTAATGGAATGGGAAATAGGAAGTTTTGAGAGCAGGTTGTATTAGTGGTTAATCAACATTCTATGTGGATTATGATTTCTGAGGCCTCGAGGTAACTTGAAACCACAGCCTGCCAAGAAGTTAGCCTTTAGAAGTTCCTCTCTAGTTCGCAACCAAATGAAGATAGTGTTGCAAATTATAGTAGATAAAACAATTTTTGTTTTCTAAAAACTTATTTAATAAATATGAAGAAAATTTGCTTGGTTTTTATTTTGTATAACTTAACTAGCTGAATGTCAATGCCATATAATTATGTATTTGCAGTTTATTTGGGTCAGATATTGTAATCAAGGCAAAATGAAATGTGACATATTCACACATTTGCCAAAATAGGCCAATTAGCTCACTTGATTGGGTCATAATTCTTAATGAGGTCAAGGCTACAGGTTTCACGCACGCGCGGACCAATATTGTACCTGGAGACCTTCCTGCTACAAACTGTTCCTACTTTGCCTTGTTAGCTTATTAACAAGTGTCTAGGATTTGTTTGAGAAGGTGAATGGCACAGGAAAAAACAAAGTATCTCCTTGTATAGAAAATTCAAAGGACATACTCTCAATCAGTTATATGTTGACTTATTCTTAGGCCAATTTTGGCTCACTGTAAGAACTTGCCCATAGTTAGTTTTATTTGTTAAAATATTCAAACCTGGATTTGAATCCTTATCAGCAACGCCACTTCCAAAACTGTTGATTATTCCTGAATAAAAGCAGTGCTTACCTATTTTATGGAGAAAAATATTGCCATCATTAGATATGTTGGCCTCTGAAATAAACTCGTCATTTTATTGCAGTGCTAAGTGAAGTAAGATGTGCATGAGAATATAGATATATTTAACTCATGACATTTAAGTTTAAAGCACATGAAAATACAAGTGCTTGTATTGCTTTCTGAGGTTTTACAGTGCATCTGAACCTCATAATTGCCTAATCTGTCTTGATTAGAAGGAACCCTTATGGGGTAAGATAGTGCATGGGTGATCATTGTCCATGTACTGTTTCCAGCAGGAGATGTGAAAATTACTAAGACTGTTTTCATTTTTCATTTTCTCCATACAACCAACAAGCCAGAAATAATGTGCTGGTTCAGAAGAACTAAAGGTCACTTTAAAATGCCAGCACCTATTGTTTACTGTAGGAGGGGGAACTGGCAAACCAATTCAAACACAGTGAGCTATTCTGATTGCAAAGAAGTAGAAGAAGTTTCTTCTTGCACCATCAAATTAGTGCAGCCATAATGCCTACCTTTAGTAGTCTCAAGGGGAGTCCAGCCTATTGGTTTTACATTGTCATTTTACATCATGACAGTCCCAGATGTTTATGTGGTTTCTGTACTCAGAGGGGGAGCTAGTGAGTCCTCTTCACAGTTAAACCAAAAGAGCACTGGCAAACAACATTTTGTGAGAAAAGTTTAGAAAACGATTCCATGCAACATTCATTTGTTAAGGGCAACAGAGACTTAAATCTTCAGTATTAGCCAGAGAACTATTCCAATGAACCAACAGTTTTAATACATGAAGTCTCACATGAACTGGCAATTTTCAAAGAAACTGGTGTATAGTGAAATGATTTGCAAGCTGTTCTCAGAGGTGATACCAGGACTACTGCAGGGAGCAAGGGGGAAGCAAATGGCTGGGCACTCATCCTGGTGTCTGTCCAGAAATGTCACTGGTGTGTATTTTCTATATTGGGTTTTTTATGTTTAAAATACCTTTTAAAGAGGGATACCCTTTAACAAACTTGAATGCTACTAAAATATTCCAGTCTTTGAGTTAAACTAAATAGCACTTAAAATTACTTGGAATTACTGTTATAATCATTAGTTAAAACAATCATTACGATTGTGGGAAAAATTAGTGGTCACAGCAGAACTTGTCTTCCTGTGGTTTAAAAGTAATTACCCAATGTAAACCTGTTTTATTCTATTTGGACTTTGATTGTTTTTGTTCAGGACAATTGGGAGTTTGCTGACATTCTTTCAAGATTTGAGTGTTATAAATGGTTAGTCTTAATTTCCTAGGTGACTGCCTCATTGTGTACATTTTGCCTGGCAAGGTTGGGAAGAAATCAATTTTTAAAAAGTGCTTGCTGACCCAGAATGGAAGTGGGAAACTACCCCAAACCTTTTAAAATGAAAAACCCTCAAGAGAAAAACATATCAGACTCAACCACTACTTATGCAGGGCAAATGATAAATGCAAATCCCAGACTTCCTTTTTCTTCTTCCACAAATGTCAGAAGTGCTTGGCATCTGAGTGCAATGCATTTCCCCTCCCCCTGCTTTTCTGAACAGCTCGACTTGGAAAGGTCAACATATCCCTTTGGGAAAAATCTTTTCTTATAAATTGGAATGTTTGCACACATAACTCTAGGAAATGTTTAACATTTGCTTTGATGGGACAGCAATTTGTTTGTTCAATAGAGTGGAATTGTTCTTTTTTTCCATTTTCCTGCCTGTTTGTACATTACAGGCACCCAGATTACTGAAAGCAACTTTGAGGCACTCGTTTCCATGGGACCAGACCATCCTGTCCGCAAAACCAGCCAACGCCTTGGGCTTCCGAAGGCAAGCGTGTTCCATCTTTTATTTACTCCAAGGGACTCATTTGTGAAAGACTTTGTTTTGAATAAAAGCAGTAATTTTCCACAGACTATACAAGCTGAAACCCTGAAGAAGGAGGAGGGGGAGGATGAGAGGGAAGAAGGTTGAAGAAGAAAAAAGAATCCTGCTCTGAAATCTCGTTTTACCTCTGTGCAAATTTGTACCAGTGTGGATAAGATTTACAGTGTGAGGGTCTCAAATAGGTCACTTTGTTTGAATCTTTTGGTTTATGCAGAGAAGGAGACAGGACATTAATACAACAAAACAATTGCTATTGGTGATCAGCTGCCTCTAATTTGATAATCAACAAATAATTGTTGTTCATGGCGAATTATTTCTAACTAGAGACCATCCTTCCCATCCATCTTGAATTGATGGAGAACAGTGTTGAGTTTGTGTGGTTAAGCAGAAACCAAAAATAAGCTTATAATTTTTTTTTAAGTAAAACTACTTTTAGTAATGACTTAAAATAAACATGAGGAGGAGCTTTAAGGAAGATACCAGTATCTAGGTGTTGGTCTGGGTTGGACTATAGGAAGGGACCTGAGTCAGCATGGCTCATTATTCTGGGGCACTTTCAATTATTCACCTCTGGAAATAGTTTCCCCTCCATTTCAGTCAGATCCCTCTACTGCTAATTAGAGCTGCGATATGAGTAAGTACAAATGTGTGTGCCTGAGCCACATGTGTATTCCTATAGAAATGTCCTGTCAGAGACAAACCACCTCTCTCCACACAAGCATCCTTGTGTCCTGAGTCCCATCCCTTGTCATCTTCTCAAGGGCTTCCTTTTTTCCATTATCCCTTTCCTATGTCATCGGTTCCTTTCTCTTCATTGGCTCAATTACAAAAGCATACAAACATGTTCTATCTTCACTCAATATTGAAAAATAAACCTTTGACCTCATATCTTCTGTTAACTACCACCCATTTTCCTACTCTCCTTCACCGTAAAACTTAGTTAAACAATAACAAAAATTAGCTGCACACATTTATCTCTTTCTCTCTTCCATTCCTTCTTCAGCCTGCTTCAACTGGGCTTCCATCCCCGTTTCTCCACAGAAAGTGATCTTGACAAGATCACTAAGACCTTGTTGTCAAAGCCAGTGGATATGTAACTGTGCTCACGTTACTCAGTCTCTTAGGATTTCAGCACAGTTGATGGCTCCACTCTCTTATTTTTGTTTTCATAACAGTACACTCACCTAATTGTCCTCTTACTTTTCAGACTGCCACTTTTTTGACTGTTTTGTTGCGTCTTCATCCTCCACCTCTATCTAAACGTGAAAGTACCACAGGACTCAGCTTCTGTTCTTTTTTTCTTTACATTCTTCCTGGATGACATCATCTGTTCCCATGGTTTTAAATATTATGCAAATGTTGGAGAACCCAGTTTTATTTTAGAACTCTAGCCCCGACAGCTCCCTCGATTTTCACATTCATTTATGCAGTTACTCTTTTTTTTTTTTTTGAGTTTGAGTCTCACTCCATCTGCCAGACTGGAGTGCAGTGGCATGCTCCCGGCCACCGCAGCCTCGACCTGCCGGACTCTGGCGATCCTTCCGCCTTAACCTTCCAAGTAGCCAGAATTATAGGTGTGTGCTACCATGCTTGGCTAGTTTTTGATTTATTGTAGAGACGAGGTCTCGCCAAGTTGCCCAGGCGGGTCTCGAACCTGTGGGCTCAGGCAATCCACTCACCTCGGCCTCCCAAAGACCTGGGATTACAGGCTGAGCCACCTAGCCCAGCCTATCCAGTTACTCTTAACATCTTCACATAGATGTCTTAATAGGCACCTCAATTCAATTTCCCCAAATGTGTTTCTCTTGAACTCTTCCTATTCTCAGCAAATGGCTTTGCCATTAATTCACAGTTACTCAAGCCAAAAACTCAAGTCATTCTTAATTTTTCTCTTTTCCTTACAACATACTCCACACCTAAACCATCAGCATATCACATCAGTTCCATCTTCAAGCTATATATTTAGCCACTTAATCTCTGTATCTACTACCTGCAAATTGTCAGTCTCTCATCTGGACATTATCATAAACTCCCACGTGGTGTCCCTGTGTCACTCTTGCCTACCTACAGTGTACTCTGCACTTGGCAGCCAAAAAGTTAAAAAAAAAAAAAAGAAATAAACATTTTAAAGTTCATTAATATTTTCTTTTGGAATAAGTTCAACCCACACCATGGTTTACATGGCCCTGTATGAACCAGTTTCTTGTCTTCCTCTCCAGGAGCCTTCCCCTTCCACCTCACTCTGCTGAGGCCACACAGGCCTCCTGGATGTTCCTGTCACATGCTGAGTCCTTTTCTGCCTCAAGACCTTTGCATTTGTTCTATTTGCAATATTTTACCCCGTATCTTCACATTGACTGACTCTTCATCCATTAGCACCAATGTTATTTCTTCAGAGCTATGTTCCTTACCTTCACTGGTCATTCTTAGTCACAACCTCTTGCTTATTTCCTTCGAAGCACTTACCACTATCTGAAACTGTCTTATTTGTTGGCATAGGTCTTTCACAAACACAGAATAGAAGTGCCTAGCTAGCATCTCAGTACCCAACAAGCATTTGCTGGATGAATTAATTCATTCAACAGCTATTTTTTAGAATGACCAGGTATCCTTCTAAATTCTTGACATACATCTATGAAAAAAACAGGACACAGATCCCTGCTCTCATAGAGCTAAGATTTCAGTGGAAACCAAGACATAGTAAGTCAAAAAATGGCATGTTTAAAGGTGATAAGTGCTAGAGAAGAAGAGATTCTGGATGAGAACTTGGGATATTCTCCAAGTCTCTTTCCTTTGTGTGGTAAAGTAGAAAAGACATTTGCTTTATAGACACTTGAAATCCTGGCTTTTGGAGATGGGCTTTGAGAGTCCTGTTTGGGGCTTAGCTCCCTTATCTGTAAAACAGAATATCCACCTCAAAAGGTTGGTGTGAGGAATACATGAATATCGATCAAATACCATCTCATCCATTTCCAGCCTCTCACCCTCACTCTACCATTCCAAGAGAAGTAGGGCATATGGTGCTACCATATCCCTCTCCCTCTCCTGCACACTCAGCATGCTTAAAAAAAAAATGAACCCAGCTTTCCTGAGAACACTAAAGGTATGCTTACGGAATAAATATGTGGACAAACAAGTGTATGAGCAGTTTAAAAGCAGATAATCAAAGCTATTTTTATTCAGAAATGATGCTTTTTAAGTCAGGGTAGAAAATCTTCACCTTTTTTTGTAAACAATTATTCCCTCATTCCCATTTCTTCCTTATTTTTTGAGTTGGGTCTAACTCTGCTACCCAGGCTGCAGTGCAGTGACATGAACACGGCTCACTGCAGCCTCAACTCCCTGGGTTTGGGTGATCCATTCACTTCAGCCTCCTGAGGCATGCAACACAATGCCCAGCTAGTTTTTTTTTTTTCTTTTTGGTGGGGATGAAGTCTCGCTATGTTGTCCAGCCTAGTCTTGAACTCCTGGGTTTAAGAGATCCTCCTACTTCTTGCCTCCCTAGGTGTTGGGATTACAGGTGTGAGTCACTGGGCCCTGCTCCCCTTCTCATTTTTTTCCCTGTTTTTATAGACTCCTGTTGATAAAAATGGAAGATTTGCAATTCATTTAATCTTTCTTATCATACATAGAAACGCACAGACATCATTCTTTTATAGGAGGATAAAACATTTATTTAAATGGAAACACTAATCTTTATTTTCATCATGCTGAAGTGTGTGGTTACAAACAATTTCCAATAAAACACTATATATAATAAGCAAAAAATAAATTAGTACATTGTAAACTTACAGAGAGTTTCATCCATTAACAGTTTAAGAACAAATAAGCCAGCCTTTTAAGACTTTGGAGCTACATGTAGTAAAAAATCGCAAACACTCAAACCTTATCAACCCCAAGTAAGAGACTAAAAAGCTATTCGAGACTTCTTCAAACCAATGACACAAATACATGTTTATTTTTGGTTATAGTCCCCTGCTATGCACAAGACCATCAGAATGCCAGAACAATGACACATTGGAAAACGGCATGAAGCAAAGCGGGGAGAGACATGCCAGCCTTAGAGGAGTTTTCTTGAAAGTGCAAACTCTGCATTTTCTCTTCCTGAACCACTAGGATAAGAACGGGTACCTCAGACGACACGGCAGGGTCATGAGCATGCTTTCTACACCACAGGGTGGGACATCCACTGGAACCAGGTCTCCATGCCTTTGAGATACCTCCGGTTTTAAACAGTGAAAGGGCTTCAACTAAACATAGTGCAAATCAAATACCGAGGAGCAAAACAACAGAACAGAGACCGCCAGAGGCCGACCTCCTGTTTCTCCACCTGGCACAACCCACACGGGACACACTGGCACATGGGAACGATAAGTCCTCCTTAGGTCTTGATCTGGAAGGCAGTGCGGCGGAGCGAATGCAGGGCCACCACACAGCAGCCCCGCAGCAAGGCCCCGATGTTATAGACGGGATCTGTTCCCCCCCTCTGAGTACTGAAGGCCCACAGGACCGTGGGGACCACTGGGGCAGCCACCGCCAGGAGATCCACCAGGAAACTGCTGCTCCAATACTGCCGCATGGCGCCCCCACGAGCTAGAGGGATGACACCATCCAACCTTTCTTCCGTGTAGGCCGCAAAATCCAGCTCCCCCATGAGGTGGTTTGCATGGGCACCCATACCCACCTTGGTGCATGGGGTCTCCACGGGAGACAAGAGGATGGCCGAGTTTGGATTTTGGGGCGTTAAATCAACCACTAAGGCAGAGAGGGACTCTGGGCAGCTCTCCATGGAGTCAGGCTCAGACTCGTCAGGGGATGCCGAGGTCGAGAGACAGGGCTCCTGCAGCTTCAGGACATTCTGGATGAGCTCTGAGATGGCAGGGTTGTAGGGTACCACGTCGGTCTGCACGGCTCGCTCCACCGCCATGCTGCCTTCCTCCTGACCCGCCACCAGGGGGAGCATCCCAAGGACGTCGGCCTCGGAGCTGGCATGCTCCTGCTCCAGGTCACCAGATTCCGTGATGGTGGCGGGAATCTCATCCAGCAAATCAGTGCTGTCGGCCGTGCTGTCTCCCGCCAGCAGCTCCCTCTCGGCAGCTTCCTCCATGACTTGCTCCTCCAGAGACAACCCATCCGCCATCTTGCCAAGAGGGGGATTTAGGGGGAAGCTCTTCTTTGGGGAATCACACGGGAAGTCCAAGCACAGTTCATCCCTCAGAGAGCCACTGTGCGCCATCTCCATGCTCTGAAGCAGAGACTCCAACTTCTTGTTTTGGATGTTTATGTCCACAAAATATTTCTGAATGCCTTTATCTTTATCCGCCAAGCTGCTCCGCATGGTTTCAATGACCTGCTTGAGCTGTTTAATCTCTTTCCTGGCTTCCTTGAGTGCCAACTGGGCCTCCACCCTGTGGCACTCCTCCTCAATCCAGTCTTCTCGCATCCGGGCCAGCTGGGACTTGAGCTCCACGATTTCAGTCTCCCTAGAAATGCCAAGACAAGCGCGGAGAAAGAGAAATGTCAACTCTGAACCAGGCAACAAGCAATTCTAACACACAACCCAGAACCCATGTTCTTCCACTTGAAGCACAGAAATTAGATCAGTTTTGAAAATTTGTGTCTTTGGCAAGTATTAGTCAAGAATTTTCCTCCTTTAATTGTAAAGTGGCTAAAGTAATAATAGGAATCAGAATCAGAATCAAAATAGCTACCATCAGGTCTTTCTGAGTACTAACTATGTTTCAGGCATTGCTCTAAGCATGTTAAAAGCTACTCAGTACTTAATGTTTTATTAAGATCTTGTTATTAGAACACTTTAGAGTTGTTTAGCCTACTATTATCTCCATGTCTACAGTTTGAAAAAAAAAAAAAGCCAGTTCACTTTTAATAAACTAGCAAAGGCAGAAGATGGACTGATAAGTTTTAGCCTTGCAAAAATTGTTCCAATGATAACTAAACATTTTAAAAATCAGAAAAATGCCATATGTTGCAAGGATTTTGTGAAAAATTGTTTATTCTATCTCTTCTCAGGTTAGGATAATACTGAATTTATTCTGCACTAAGTAAAATCTATCCTATTTTTTAGATCCTTCATAAGACTCTATTTTAACATCTTTGTCAATAAATTCTTTCTTACATATATTTTCTTCAGAGTCAATGTAAATATATGCCCTTATAGTCTCCACAGATAGCCAGGACCCTCTTTTACCTGAAGGGATGTCAGTATAGTGTCTTTGAGTTTAGGCTTGAATATTTTCTCAAGTTTTGCTACTTTCTCATTCCTCCTTCCCTTGAGGGCTCACATCCTCCTGTGATTCCTCAAAGATAAATAAGACATTTCCAGAAGGTAGGGTCTCTGACACCCCAGAGGTGAGCGTGGGTCTCGAGTCTACTTCAGGCAGGTGAGGGACCATTAACTTGGAAGATGAAAAATGCCCCTCCTCCTCACAGTCTGCCCCCTTATCTGCTCATGATTTTATCAACCAAGGGCACTGGGTCTTCTCTATATCCCTGTGGCAGAAGAGCAGGAGGTGTGGGCTGATCAGGTGACTGTGTGCTGAATCAGATCCCAGGCTCCCAGAAAATACAAATGCCACTTTCACCCTGTGCTTATACTACCCTGATGGAGTTCTTCTGGTCTGTCCTAAAATGTTCTAGGAAAAGAAAACCATCAAGCAGAAAAACTGGCCTGCCCCCAAAATGTCAAAGGTCTTTTCTCCAAGATAAGATCTCTTAAGCATGGGCTTTTTTTTTTTTAACCTTAACACTAAGCCAAGAATAACGAACCCCTTCCTTCAGCACAGAAATAGCCTGCAGGAATCACAATGTGCACAGATGTCACCTCTTGCACTGAGATAAACAGGGCTTAGTTGGCCCACTGTGTGTGACCCATTCTGCTCGAAGTATGAGATTGTTCCTGCAAGTGTTTCTATCATTTCAAAATAATCATGCACATACCCAACTCTTCACATCAAAGCTGTATATCACTCCCCCAAAACAGAGGGTCTCCTCTAACCTATGGGGCACCCTGAACCCCTGAAAAAGCCAAATCACACAGAATGCTGAAATGACTTTTTTCAGAAACTGATTTTTAAAATTTGACAAAAAATGGAATACAATCATTTTTTTTCTTTTCTAATGTTCTATAGTTTGTGCTCATGTTTTATCTTATGGGAAAAGAAACTGTCCTAAGCCACAGAGTGCCAGGAAGGCAGGGTCACCTCTCATGAAGCCGGCGCTCAGATTCCTTCAGCTTGGTCTTGAGGTGTCTCACTGTCACCTCTTTCTGCTGCAGCGGAGTCAAATACTGCTCTGGGTTTGGGGGTCGGACACCATGATTTTCACCACAAGACATGTACCTTCCAGAACGCCTGGAAAAACTCAAGTAAAGAAATATTACTTTTTGCCCCTTTTTCTTTTCTGTGCTAAAAAAAAAAGTAACACAGTGTTATGAATCCCTCAAAATTCGTATGTTGAAATCCTAATTCCCAATGTGGTAGAGTTAGGAGGTAAGGCCTTTGGGAGTTAAATTTAGTCATGAGGGTGGAGCCCTCATAAGTGGGATTAGTGAGTGACCCTATGAAAGGAACCCCAGTGAGCTTTCTAGCTCTCTCTTTCCACCCTGTGAGGATGCCATAAGAAGTCTGCAGTCTGCATCCCAGGAGAAAGCCTTCTCCAAAACAGACCGTGCTGGTACCTTGATCTCGAACTTAAGCCTGTGGTAATTAGTCTATGGCACTTGAAAGATTCAGACCAAAGTTGATGGTACTTCGTTACAGTTGCCCAAACTAAGACACACAGCTAACAGGAGGAGGAATGGCAGCTGTGAGCTGGGGTCTCAGACTTCAATAATGGGTGACCTCACTTGAGAAAGCAGGCTCTATACCTAATATACCTGCCAACCTCAGGAATGTGCATTATTTGAAAGATTGAGAGAGGTGTGTGTGTTTGTCAAGGGGGTGGGGATAGTGGAGAGGGAGGAATTTCTATGGCTTAGGAATGTTCTCATACAAAATAATGCACAATTGTCCACCGGCCTGAGCTGTCAGTTCAGAGTGACACGTAGGACAATGGGTGGGGAGGCGGGAGGGGAGGCAGGGAGTGAGATGACCTGACTTTCCACACAGTGTGCTGCTGCCTAAAGACCCTGATTGTTAGGAGCTGAATTTGAATTGTTCTGAAATCAACCCCTGGTGAGAGTGTGCTGATTTGGTGGACATGGAAAGTTCCTTCTTCTGAGGGAACAAGCTCCTCCTCCTACTCCATTCTCACCAGTGTGTTTCATAAGAGGTGCTGAATGTTCCACAAACAACCCTCGCTGGATTCTTGGCCCCTCTCAGGCTGGCTGGGAGCTGGGCATCCCGGCTGTAACACAGCTGACTGAAAGAGCCGCAGGGACGCCCAGAAGGAAGACCGAGGAAGGACAGATGCCAGCGCCTTCCCGGACTCTGGGCCCAATCCCAGCCCCTGTGCTGCTGGCTCCCCAGTGCCTGCCTCCCTCCAAGATGGCCTGTGTCCAATTCCCAGCCTCCATCCTCCTGCTGTGGCCCCTATGGAAGTACAGTTCCTTCTTTCTGCTCCACAATCCTCCACCCCATGCTAATTAACTCCTTTCATAACCTTCAGATCTCTCTTTCATGTCTCTTTGTCAGAGAGGCCTCCCTGATCCCACCTGTCATACACTCCTATAGCAATAGGTGCTTGTGGAATCATCTTAATTTCTTTTTGTCATTAGATGGCTCACATCTTTCTTCTCTGAGCAGGAAGCACAAGGGCCATCTCTGCCATTCACTGCTCTATTCTCAGTGCTTAACACAGTTACCTGGTCCTCAGCAATACTTGGTGATGGAATAGATGACTGAATACACTTATGATTCTCCTCAGTTCTGCAGCAAATGAATAAGTCCCTCCTACCACCACGGTGCCTTTTCTTTCCCCATCTACTTGGGCTGCTGCACCTTGTTAGAAACTGTGGCTTGGGGCCAGGCACAATGGCTCATGCCTGTAATCCCAGCATTTTTGGAGATGGAGGCAAAAGGATTGCCTGAGCTCAAAAGTTCAAGACCAGACTGGGCAACTCGTCTCTACAGTAAATTAAAAAATTAGCTGGATGTGGTGGTGTGCACACCACCAGCTACTTGGAAGGATTGCCTGAGCTTAGCAAGCTGATGCTGGGGTAGCTATGGGTGTGCACTGCACTCTAGCCTGGGTGACAGAGTGAGACTCTGACTAAAAAAAAGGAGAGAGAGAGAGAGAAAGAAAATAAAGAATGTGGCTTGGACTCTTTCTACAAAAGCCCTTGAAGAATCCATAGAGTGTGGGAAAGGAAAGAGAAGTGTCTTGGTGAAGAATAAGACAGGGGACCAAGAGTTATATAACTCTTCTTCTTCTTTTTTTTTTTTTGTTTTAAAGAAAAGTTTACCAGCCAGGACAGACAAGACACATAGGTCAGGGGGCTGAGCAGGACTCACCTCATGACTGGACTGCAGTCACTACCTTTGTAGGAGCCTGAGTTGCTGCTGCTTGGGGAAGAAGGTGCGTAGCTGGGATGAATGTTCACGGGGCTCAGCTGATTCCTGCAAAGCATGGACAGAAGGTCCTTCTCCCGTGGGGATGGGGGGCTGCTGCCAGACTTGTGTGATGAACCACCATTGCTCCGTCCGTGAGGACCTCGACTGGGAGAAAAGCAGGAAAGATGTTAAAGTCCTTGGGACTGGAGATGCCCATGTGCGCAGGACTGACTCCCTCCTGAAGTTAGTTACTACTAAGGACATCCAATTTGTAAAGGGGTGATATAATTATTAGTGCACACTGCCCTTGTGAGCAGCCTTCTTCCCACCTGCCTGGTATTTTCTCTCCTTGCAGCACTGGCATAGGCAACCTATCCCTCTGTTGTTCTTTCAAATAGTTTCTGAGCTTGAAGCTTGTTTTGGATTAAACCCAACTGCCTGCTAAGAGCATACACAGTGTGAAATATTGATCTGGCGTAGGTTTCTTTTGGAGACTGCTTTGAAGAGGTGGTTTTTGTTCCAGGACACCTGTTTTGGTTTAGAAATATCTGGGTTAGGTTCACATTGGGGTAAGAAAATGAAGGTGGTTCACTTGGAGGAAGACGGTGCAGGGGTTACCCATGAAAGAGGAGGAAAAAACAGGGCAGATAAACAGCCACATAAATGTATCAAGTCTTTCATTTTGTCCACTTATTTTTAAAAGTTAGCTACTGCCAACAAGCTAATGATTCATTTCCTAAACAATGTTCATAAGGCATCTGGAACAGCAGTAGGGTCCCCAAGACCTTCACATTTTGTCCCTAAGAACTTAACACCCATGTTTCCTGGCTTTGACCCCCTCTCCTACCTTGGGGAGGTGAAGCTCCTCTTTCTCTCTCTCTAATTTACTTTCTAAATAAACTTTATTTTCCAATCTAAAAACAAACAAAAAAAGAGCTTAGCACAACCATAATCATTTAACTACTGAAATGTCTCTCTTGGTCCCCCCTGCTTTTTGACTTGCCCCTGCAGCAGGAGGCTGAGCTGTGGCTGGAGTGACCTTTCAAAATGGAATTTGAATAGCACTGCCCTCTGCAAAGCTCAGTAGCTCTCCATTGCCTCCAGAAGAAAGGCCAGCCTCCTTAAGATGGCTCACAAGGTCCAATTCTACCACCCTATCCAACCCCATCCTCCTTCTTTTCCTTTCTTCCTCTGTACTCCAGGATTCCAAACAACTTATGGTTTCCTGGGGATCCATGCTTTCAGCCATCTTTAGGTTTCTGAACTTAGAATTTCCTCTGCCTAGAATGTTCTTCTGTTCCCGACCCTCAGACCCCGAATACCAGGATACCTCCTACTTTGAGATTGATGGGAACCTACTCTATGAAGCCTTCTCTGAATTCTTCCCTCCCTTGGCCAGCGTAGGTACCAATCCTTGCTGTTCCCTAAAACTCTGTGCTGACTTCCATCATGGGACATACCACATGGAGTCATGACTGTATACCTGCTTGTCCTTCCTGCTAGACAGTGGCATCCTTCAGGGCAGGAACACAGCCTGTTGTTTATATTCCTACTACTTTCTCAACACAGTAAGTGATCCCTAAATGACTGCTGGATACAGAAACCAGGTTAGAGTCCCCAGCACCGCCACTTACTTGGCACTTAGGCAAGGAAGCCATCTAAAACATGGAGATGGAGATACAGCCATACAAAAACACACACAGACATACACCTCTCCTGCCTTCCTCATAGGGCTGATGTGAAAGTCAAATCAAGAATGTAAGTGAGTGCATTCCACAAGCTGTTAAGTACAACTCAACTGTAGGCCATCATTACAGGATAAACTTTTGCGAATTTCATTGTTAATCTAGTTCCAGAGATTTGACACCCCCTAGTGTATGGATAACAGGTCTGTGTCAGGAACATTACCTGACAACATTACAAAACAATAAACAAGAACAAGATACGTTTCAAACAGTAGAACTGCTTTTTGACAATCCCCTTTGCAATTTTCATTATGGCTGTATTCAACTGATACATCTCCCTGAGAGATATGTGCAAATGGGAAAGTGAGTGTATGTGTGAATATTCTCGGCTTCCAAGCCATGATTACTTATTTAAAATCAAATGTGGCTGAGTGTGGTGGCTCAAGCCTGTAATCCCAGCACTCTGGGAGGCCCAGGTGAGGGGATTGCCTGAGGCTACAAGTTCAAAAACAGCCTGGACTACTTGGTGAGGTCTCATCTCTACAATAAATCAAAAAATTAGCCGGGCATGGTAGTGCCCGCTTGTAGTTCCAGCTACTTGGAAGGCTGAGGTGGAAGGATCGTCTGAGCCCAGCAGGTCAGCGTTGGGGTAGCCGTGAGTGTGCCACTGCGCTCTAGTTTGGGCGATGGAGTGAGACTCCAATTCTCCCCAAAAATCAAATCAAATCAAATGTCATTTCAACTAGATGTCAACCTAGCAGATCACACATAAATTAAGCATCACCAAATCCTAAAGTTAAAAGTTCTTTTCTTTTGAAATCATCCAAATGGATGCTCTTCTTTTCATGAGGACACTTTATATGGAACAGATGGGCTGATGGCATTGTGACAAACCAACCTCAGCAGCCCAGCATAGCAAGAACCTGAGAGAAACATGTGCCCTGGCTTGGATTTTCTTTTACATGCTTGACTTCTAAGTCTGGCACCAACAAGATTGACTATTTTTCTTAATGCGACTATGAGAAATATGGTGGATTAACTATTACAAGTTAGAAGAGAGACATCCCTGATTTTGGCTTGGGAAATTCTCTTCCAAGTTGACCTTTGCTGAGGAACTTCTATGACCCTAGTGCTGTTCCAGATGCCTTATGGACATTGCTTAGAAAATTAATCATTAGCCTGTTGGCAATAGCTAACTTTTAAAGAAGACACAGCATACTTACAAATATCAGTTCTGTTTCTTTCATTTAGTGTAGTTCAAATGTGAACATAGGTACAAACTCATCATAGATGAGATAAAGGGATTTTCAAAGAAGAAGCTGGGATTCCATGTTGATTGTGACTGTGAACAGGCAAATCCAATGCTGCTTTTCTCAGTCTGCCCTAAATCCCTTGAACAAGAAGAATGCAGTCCACAAAGAGGAGAGAAAACTCTGCTGACACTGCACTCTTCTGCATACCTGAATATAGTAACTGAAAACAAAGAGAAACGAGGTGAAGAAGGAAACCTCATGAGTGATCAAGGTGAATTTCTAATTCCCCGCCATGGCCCTTTACTATTATAATCACCATCATCATCATCAAGACTGTGATCATCATCACCATGTACTAGGGCTGAATAATGTCATCCCTCACAATTCATATGTTGAGCTGTAACTTGAAGTGCCTCAGAATGACAGGACAATTTAAAGAAGTGATTAGATTAAAATTAGGCAGTTAGGGTGAGCCCCAATCCAATTTAACTGATATCCTTATAAGAAGAGGGAATTTGAACAAACATGAACAGAAGGAAGGAAGAAGATGGAAAGATACAGAGAGCAGACAGTCATCTACAAGCCAGGGAGAGAGGCCTCAGAAGAAACCAGCCCTGCAGACACCTTGATCTTGGAATTCCTGTCTCCAGAGCTGTGTGCTAATACATAGCTTGACCTAAACAAGCTGTGGTGATTATATTAGTTTGCTATGCTGTGTGCCATAGCAAACTAATATAATCACCATCACTATGGTCACCACCAGCTGCAGCACATCTGTTATTACTTTCACCACTATTGACAAAAACAATCATTTATTGACCCTTTCACTAAGTTCTGGGCACCACATCAAGCACTCACGTATATCAGCTCATTTAACTCAGTGAAGCATATGCCACTGTTACCCCATTTTCCAGAACAGAAAACTGAGACTTGGAGTCATACTCTTGATAGACAATGTAGGCCAAACTGAAGCTCAGGCTTATCTGGTTTCCAAGCTGGTTTTTTTTCTACCCCTTTCAATTCTCTCTGCTTCTGAACAGATTATCATTTTTCTTTAAAGAAAAATCATTCCTTTGGAATGTAAGCAGAGTTGGTCTTCTATTAGATGAGATAATTTGTAAACCTTTAAAGTTTTATTTCTAAAATAACTTGTCAAAAATGCTCTTGCTGACTCTCCCTGCTCCTTGTGTCACCTACCCCTTCACCTAATGTCCTCTCTAGCCTTCCCTCCAGGGAACTGATTCCACAGGGAAGATTCATTTACCACAGGAGGAACCAGTCAGTTGGAAGGATCACAAGTGACTACAGAGTTTGGCATGGATGCTGGCCCATCTAGAGAAGGTGTCCTCTAAGCATGGACCTATAGAGCACAAAGCATAAGTGAAATGCCTGAGATTTTCCCTCACTGAAATCTACTGATGGCACTCTGTGCCTGGTCAGATTTGAAGAGTGAGAATAATAGGTAGAACATTGCCCATTTCAATTTTCTATCTATGAGTTCTTGTTAAACATTTGAAGTCTGTTATTGCTTTGCCATAGACTCTAGTAGAAATATATATCTCACTTGCATATACCTACATTTAGCTATTTTATGCTTAGTATATCAGTTTTTGATCACTTAAAGAAACCATGAATTCCAGACTATTTTCTCTAAGTCATCCTGTATTATTGACATGACCTTGAAATTTAACCACTGACACAAATTCCTTTAAAATTTTTAATAAAGATGGCTTCTCCTAGAGGCCTTTTTATTTTTAGTTTTTTGCCTTTCTGTGTGTTTTGATACCCTGTACTATGGGTATGCGGTAATTTCTTGAATGTGTTAGATAAATTGGCTTATTCTCAGAACAAGTCACATCTGATTTTTTTTTTCTTTTTTGAGTCAGGAACTCACTCTGTCACCCAGACTGGAGTGCAGTGGCATGATCATGGCTCACTATAGCCCTGACCTCCTGGGCTCAGGCAAGCCTCCAGCCTCAGCCTCCAAGTAGCTGGGATTACAGACACATGCCACAATGGCTGGCTAATTTTTTTAAAAAAAGTTTTGTAGACACGAGATCTTGCTATGTTGCCTAAACTGGTCTCAAATTCCTGGGCTCAAGTGATACCCCCTTAGTTTCCCAAAGTGTTAGGATTACAGGCATGAGCCACTGTGCCTGGTCTACATCTGCTTTACACAGAGGATGTTTATATTTATGCCCTGTATTTCCAAAGACACTTTATTGCCAAAATAGAGGAGGTTTGGGGATAGAGCAATTTTGTGTGTGTGTGTGTGTGTGTGTGTGTGTGTGTGTGTGTGTGTTTTACTGTGGACTTCACTCTTTTGCTACAGGTTTATCTGGTTCCAGCTTTATTTTTAACAATAAAACTGTGCCCTGGGGGCCTCAGGTCCCTTTAGAAATATCAGGCCAATCTTTTGCTCACTCAAGAGAAATAAGAAATATGTGTGTGCTGAGTCCCGGAAACGCAAGCTTTTAGAAACTAAGTGGTTTTTAAGGAAGGGACTTCAAAAAATCATATAGTCCCACGCCCTTTTTACAAATGTGGACGCTGTGGCAGATAGTCTGCAGACAGGTGGTCCCCAGATGTTGTGCCTCACTCCATTACTTCCTTCAAGTTCCTGCCAGGAGCTCACCTCACCCTTGATGTCTCCTGGGACCAATCTAAACTATACCACACACCCCACTACTATATCTTTTCTCCGTATACATTTTTTTTTTTTTTTGGTCAGGGTCTTACTCTGTTGTCCAGGCTAGAGTGCAATGGCACGATCGTGGCTCACAGCAGCCTCCAACTTCTTAGCTAAAGATTCTCCCACCTCAGCCTCCTGAGTAGCTGAGACTATAGGCACACACCACCATGCTCGCCTAGCTTTTTAATTTTTTTGTAGAGACAAGGTCCCTCTATGTTGCCCAGGCTGGTTTCAAACTCCTGGGCTCAAGCGATTCTCCCATTTCTGCCTCCGAAAGTGCTGGGATTTCAGGTGTGAGCCACCACACCAGGCCTTCTCTGTAAATTTTTTAAAAAAATAATTACATTACTTATCTATTTATTCTTTCCTGCTCTGGTAGAATGGATATAATTTTCACGGAGTTTTATTTCCTCAGAGGAGATGTTCAGTGAATGTTTGCTGAAGGAAAAAGCCACTGGTGGCAAGCAGAGACTCCTGGAGCTTATAAGCCCTCCCATTAAGTACTAATGGTGGCTCCCATTTTCCCATGGTCCTCTATTCCCCCAGTTCAAATGACACTAATGGCAGACATTTGTTGAAACTTGCTGTGCTACAAGTGCTGAACCAGCACTTCACCTGTACTTACTCATTTAATCCTAACAATAAACCCTCTATTTTACAGATAAGGAAACTGAGGCATAGAGAAGTCAAGCAACTTGCTTGGGACCACACAGCCTGTAGGTGGTGGTACTGGTATTCGAGTCAAGACAGCCAGGCTTCAGAGGTCACACACCTAGCCAGGGTGCTCTGTTGCCTCTTGCAGGACTGGCCACACGTGCCAATGAACTTGAAACTTTCTTCACTCCTTTCCCAGGTAAATGTTGGGAGTGGTCAGGGCATTAAAACTGCTTCCTTTACCAAGATAAAAAAAATGGAAGCCCAGCTATAGGAAAGAAAGGATGAAGTCAGAGAATTTATAGTTAAGAGGAAATACATTCATGAGGGGGAGACAACTAGCTTCATACCCAGGTGAGGTCACAGATAAGTGAGGGAAAGAAAGGAGGAGAGAAGGGGGAGTGGACACAGAATCAAGGGTTGGAGGAGAGACAAACTGCCTGGCCACCGCAGGCTAAGGTAGGGAAAATGACCAACTTTAAATTACTGTAAAAATAAAACAAAACACCTCCTGAATAATAATAAAATATGAACAAACAATAATCTGGATGGCTCTTGGAATACCCAAGGTACAGGTAAGTCACCTGTGTGCAGCGTGCTAATGACAGAGTAGAAGACTGTGCCTACTTGCGTGAAAACGAAGAGCGCTTGCTTCCCGCTGTGGACATGTGGACCTCAGGGGCGGAGATGCTGCCGGTGCTGCTCGAGGAGCTAAAATCGGCTTCACTGCCTGCAAAACAATGGGGGAGAGAGAGGCATGAAGGAGAGGCATACACCATGTACATGCAGGCCAGGCTCTGCCTTCCGGATCCAGACCCTACCTTCCCATACTCCAGCTTGGCAGGTGCAAGATTCCAGGGCATCCAGGCACCGTGCCTGGCCCAGGACATCACTTTCCAGACACAGCTTAGAGGCACAGAAAGGCTGCTACCAGACAGAGGCCAGTGGTCTCTCCATAGACTGTCAAGGGTGACCCGAGTGGGACAATATATGGTTCTCCGAGTGTCTGACTCTCATTCAACAACAACGTGCCAGCACAAACTTCAAGCTACAGGAAGCATATTTTTCAGTCCCAAAGGAGTTTTTCCAAGAGAGCTTATCTTTGGGCTTTTGCAGTCAGCTAGCCATACTCGAATCTGGCACGGGAGGTCGGAAGGCCGTCAGCCAGTTGGAAGCAGTCAGGAAGAAAGTCTGGCTCCAAAACTGCTGGGAAGGGCATTATCTGGTTACTGACTTTAGCTCAGTTTTTCTATAAAGAACAGAACCCTAACAAAAAAGCAGGAATGTAACATTTTCAAACAGAATGACACCAACGTAATCCATTGACATCTGAAAGTTTAGCTTTGGGGAGGGTTGTTTACTAGTTTACAAAGATTACATTACATTTTTTGTATAGTCTGGAGTTGGGTGTGTAATTATAATAGAAACATGCTGTGTGGTAGACTACTTTATATAAGTTCATTGTAACAAAAGTACATAGTTCTTAAATAGTAATAATGGAAATACTCCCATAGATTGGCTGAAGAAGTGAGGGAGGTAGAATAGGCAAGATAGAACAATGGAAAAAATGAAAATGAGGAATTTAAACAAAAAGATGGAAGTCTATGTGCTTTTGAAAAATAAATCTAACTGTATGATTTATTTTGGCCTTGTTGCTCAACTCCTATAGCACAATCTGTGACTCTTCTGGTTTAGAACCCAAAGCCAGCTCACATTTCTGAGCTGAGGAAAATACGAAAAATCTAAATCCTTGAGTTTCTAACTAGCAGTGAGCAATAATTATCATACAATTTATTGAGTGCCTACTAGGTTCTAGGACCTCTATGAGATGCTTTCTGATCTTTTTTTCATTTAATCTTGACAATTTTGTAAGACAGACATCAATCCATTTGACTATTGAGGAAATTGAAGCTGTTTTGCCCAAGGCCTGTAGGTGATAAATTTTGTCTAGGACCAAATCCTCATGCTACATCTCGATACCATGCATTGTCCCCAGGAAAGCAGTGGGAGGAAGCGATGGGGACTGAAGGTCCCTAAATAAACCGTGCATGACCATCTCCTTACAGGTCAAGATGAACCATAGGTACAGGATGCAGCCGGGCTTGAGCCCAGGGGTGAACAGATTCCTTTCTTGGATGAGTTTTATTAGTTTTGTTATAGATAATAGCAGGCAATGGCATCACAGGGACAGAAAAATTCCTTCCCTGGCTTCCAGGACCTCACAGGAAGTCCAGCTTCTTCTAGGACAGAGATCAAGAATGATCCATTAAGGCTAGGCACGGTAGTTCACGCCTATAATCCCAGCACTTTGGGAGGCTGAGGCAGGCGGATTGCGTGAACCAGTTCAAGACCAGACTGGGCAACATAGTGAGACCTTGTCTCTATATAATAAATAAATAAATACATACATACATACAAAAATACATGCATAAATAAATACATACATACATAAAATGACCCATTAGCCAGATGACAACAGTGACTTCCAGTTCACAGAATTCTGGGAAATGAGGGTGGCAATTTATCAGAACTGAGACCAGATCTTCCTTCTGGATTACAGAGACTTTGTCTAAAGATATGATGAGCTTCTAGAAGCTTACTTAGTTGCCCTGAGTAAGTAGTGCACTGGCTAGACTATAGTATTTCACAATCTCAAGGACTGTGATCCAGTGACACACTATTCTTGATAGACTAATTCAATCAGCCTGGTCTGCTAGTAAATTAGCAGATTATTTATTAAATGATAAAGGTGGACCATTTTCAAAATGAGATTCTATGTTCACAGCCATCTGGTTCAAGATATTATTTTCTAATGTGGAATTATTCCTCTGAAAAACTCGCGTTTCATTCCTTAAAAAATATACAAAACCCCCCAAATTGTAATTTAACTGCCTACGCTGAAGCAGGAATTATAGAAAAGGAACAGATAATTGCTGAAAATCCATTGTTACTTCACAATGCTTTTGATCTGTGGTACTTATGTTCTCTGAACTAAAGGACAACTTTGTCCATTTTATGGCTACTGGAACTCAATATATTGACTTTTATGTACTTTCAGGGCTTAAGGTCACTTTGTTCCAGTACTTTCCTATCTTATCTTCTGCATATCTGAAAGAGATTAGAAAGCACATCCAGGGGACCTCTGCAGCTGTATTGGGACTCTTTGAATAATATGATGATAGTGAAAAATGCATGTGCTACTTCCCAACTATTTCAGTTTATGATTTTTTAAAAACATACATTATTTTCAGTGTGGCTAATGCAGTGTAAAATCAATGAACTACTTTTAAGGGATACATAGTGAAGCTAATCTTGACACATCATCTGATATACGCTCCTCATTTACTGAGAAAAATAACTAGGTGTTAAAAAAAAAGATAAAGGGAAGAAGAGGAACTCCTTATTCATTTCCATTACTTGTTTGTATTTTTTTATTGACAGGATCTTGTTAAGAGGCCCAGGCTGTAATGCAGTGGTGTGATCAGAACTCAGTGTAATCACGACCTCCTGGGCTCAAGCGATCTTCCTGCTTCAGCCTCCCAGTTAGCTGGGACTACAAGCACACACCACCATACACAGCTAACTTTTAAGAAATTATGTTGCCCAGGCACAGTGGCTCAAGCCTGTAGCTCAGCACTTTGGGAGGCCGAGGCGAGAGGACTGCTGAGCCCAGGGGTTTGAGACCAGCCTGGGCAACTTGGTGAGACCTCATTCCTACAATAAATCAAAAACTAAGCCGAGCATGGTAGCACGCGCCTGTGGTTCTGGCTACTTGGAAGGTTGAGGTAAAAGGATCGCCTGAGCCCAGCAGGTTGACGCTGGGATGGCTGTGAGCATGCCACTGCACTCCAGCCTGGGTGACAGAGTGAGAATCTGACTCAAAAAAAAAAAAAAAAGAAAAGAAATTATTGTTGAGATGGAGGTCTTATTATGTTGCTCTATTATGTTGCTCAGACTGGTCTCGAATTCCTGGACTCAAGTGATCCTCCTGCCTTGGCCTTCCAAAGTGCTGGGATTACAGTTGTGAGCCACCATGCCCGGCGTCATTTGCTTTAAGGAGTGCATGCAACTAAGGTGGTGTTTTAGGTACTGTAGTTCAATGCTCTTTTGGTTATTAAAATCACACAAGAAAGTACCTAACCAAAAAACACAGAACCTGAGTTAGCCTGGATTCAAATCCTACTGCTACTGCATACTAAAGAGAGAACTTTAGGCAAGTTACTTCACCTCTCTGTGCCTCAGTTTCCTAATCGGTTAAATGAAGATGGTACTCTTTGCATCTGCCTTACAGAGTTCTTGTAAGCAATAAATGTCATCCTCATTAAAATTGTCTTCCTTCCTCATCAATGTTGTTTTTCAATCAGCCGCCCCGCTGGTGGAGTGAGATTCCAGGACTGAACAGACAGAATGACTTTGATGACTTTTAGGATACCTTATGATGCCAAACTCTTGACTAAGCACCCTGCAGTGGAAGGCATTTTTCCAACTAGCAGGAAGCTATGCAGAGTAGCCTCCAGAAACTCTGGTGGCTTTCTGTTGAACAATACTGCTGAACTCTTTAGAGAGGTGTTACCTTTACTTCTAACGTTCGGATAATAAGCATTCTGTGCATGCATGCTAAGGCCAAGAAATTAGAGAAGGAAGGAAAAATGAAAACAAAAAGGATATGAGTCAGAACTGATCACCGGGCTTATTTTTAAAACACTGCCTGCAATCTGGTCTCTTAGGACATTGTTATTTTTGCCAATCTTAGGATATCATGGCACCTGCAAGGTTTTGAAAACAGAACAATCTCACCATCCACCAAGCTGTAGTAAGCCATTCTAAACCACTGATTTAAGTAACCCCAAGCCCACCTTTGTCCCTTATCACTGCAAAGCCATCAAATTAATCCAGGCTGGCCACCTATATCCCCACCTCAAACAAAGGAAGCAAATTTAAAAAAGAGAAAGAAAAAAAAAAAACCCTTAGTTCCCCATCCCTTCATCTCCCATCCCTCCACCTCTCTTCAGATACACAGATCTTTTATTTAAAGGTCTCTAGGGAGGAGACAGGAGCCATTTTCACTGAAGCCAAGCACAGCTATTAAGGAGCAGCAGGGGCAGTAGACTCGTGCAATTAGGGAAGACACTACTAAAAGAAGCTACATTAAGGTAGATTCAGTAGAACTGACTCTTAGCAGCAAAACTTTGGAGGGCGCAGCCAAGGAATTCAAGAAGTGCTTCACAACCCAAACAGGGTTTGTCTTAGTTTTTGGAAACGACTTCCCTGAACCTCCTAGCTGTTTATCTCAGAAAGAGAATATTTAGTCAAAAGAATTGACAGACGACATCTATACAGGCTTTCTCATGTTTCAGAATAGAAGTCTTCTAGAAAAATTGCAAATATGATTTCCATTTGTATCATAGCTTCATAAAAGAGTTATCTTAATTGATGTCTGACTAATAAAGCTATACTCTTAAAAGTATATATATATATGATATATATATAAAAAAGTATATATATATATATATATATATATATATAAAGAGAAGTTAAAATTTAAAGTACTTAGAAGTGAATAATTGGTATTGGGAAACCTAACTACACAAAAATAAACCTGTTTATGGGAAAATAGTAAAGCCAAAAACAAATGACACACTGAAAAAAATGTTTACAACATATGATAAAAGGTTAATCTCTTTTATTTACCAAACAATCATACAAATTAGAAAACAAAACAGAAAAATAGGCCAAGCACATGAACAGGCAGATGACAGGAAAAGAAAGAACAACAAATGGCTGATATATATGAAAAGACACATAATCTCACTCATAACATTAAAAATGTAAACAAAAAGAAAATATTTTTTTCACCTACCTGATTGGCAAAATAATAATAATAATAAAGTTTGTTAATATGGTTTCTTTTAAGGGTTTGTGAAAACTGTCACTAAGGTACTTGGATAGAGTGATTAAGAGTGTGAATCAGTGCTATACACATAAAAAAGAGAACTGTACTGCCAGGAATTTATCCTGTACATAAGGATTCAGAAAGATAACCTAACTGTCCATCAATAGTGACTGGTACAATCTGGGCTACAACAGTGTAAGAGAACACCCCACACTGTGAGAAGGAGTGACATGAACCTGGTGTGTTGAACTGAAAAGATCTCAAAGACTTGCTATTAGATGAGAAAAACAAGATGCAGAGCAGTGGGTGCGACAGGGCTGCTCTTGTGTAAATACATCTTTAAATAATATGCTAAAAGCACAGAAAATATTTCTTGACGGCTAAAAAAGATCTGTTAATAGTGGCTTCTCTTGGCTACAGGAAAGTGGGAATACAAAGAAGCTCTTATTTTCACTTTATTATCTTTCTGAGCCATTTGGCTTTTCTGCCCACGTGTGCATTACTCTTATCATTATATATGCGTATATCTCTGTGTGTGTGTGTGTGTGTGTGTGTGTGTGTGTGTGTGTGTGTGTGTGCAGGGATTTGTGAACAATTCTTTTTTTCTTTTACAAAATTTAAAACATTTTAAGGAAAATCTTTGTGTAGTAAAAGTAACTATGCTATATATAATCTAGTATTAAGAGGGTTTTAGAGTCAAGACACCTGGGTTTGAATCTTGGCTCCTCTAACCTCTGTGGAGCGAGAGTAAGGTGTTTACCGTCTCTGCCTGAGTTTCCCCATCTGTAAGATGGAAATGAGGATATGAATAGTAAGTGTTGCTAAGGGATTATGGAAATTCGGGTGAAATATAAAGAAATTAGAAAAGTGTTTGGTACATAGCAAGCACTCAATCTCAATACATATTGATTATTATTTTGGCTAGCATCTCTGGAACAGTGGCCAGAGGGCTAAAAGAGGACTTTTCAAAAAAATATTACATCTATTCCTTAGAGAGAGCCACAGGAGGGAATGCCTTCTTCTACTTAACTCATCCATTCTTCTTCTTCTTCTTCTTTTTTTTTTTTTAATAAATAGAGACAGGGTCTCCCTATGTTGCCCAGGCTATTCTTGAACTCCTGGGCTCAAGTGGTTCTCCTGCCCCAGCCTCCCAAAGTGCTGGGATTACAAAAGGTAGTTTAGAGAAAGCTGTTTTGTAATGAAGAGCATGTTTCTATGTTTTACCTTGAGTGTGTATGTATTCAATAGGGTGTTTCCAAAAATCCTGATCCTAAAGAGACTCCCCCTGGACTCTTTCAAAAATCTCTGGAGTTGCTCCTGGATTAAAAGGCTGCCTTCAGAAAGCCTCAGGGAAAATGCGAGTAGTCTACCACAGCATCATGTTGCAGAGGCCAGTCCTGAGCCAGGGGGTGCAGAAGGTTTGAGAAAGATGGGAGAGCCTGGGAGAGAAGGTCCTACCAGGGCCAGAAGAGTCAAAGGCCATCACCCCCCGCTCACTCCTGTGTCAGGAGCTGGCTCAGCGACACAGAAGCACAGACCGTCCATCTGCCCAACAAGAAGTGTGAATGAGCGAAATGATAGACAAGGGGGGTGCCACGACACTTCAGTCAAGGAGAGGAGGTGATGATTCCCAACCAGAAGTCACTATAAAGACCAGTTCCACCTGCCACTAGTTGTGTGGTCTTGGCCAAGTTTTTAACCCCATATGCCTTAGTTTCTTCACTTATGACTATACATATACATGTACATTATGCATACATGCATGTATATGTACACACATACGCTTTTATTTTTATATTTTTGTAGAGACGTGGTCTTGCTAAGTTCAGGCTGGAATGCAGTGGTATGATCATGGCTTACTGTAGCCTCGTCCTCTTAGGCTCAAGTAATCCTGCTGTGTTAGCTTCCCAAGTAGCTGGGACTACAGAAACCCACTATCATGCTCAGCTTTTTTTTTTTTTTTTGGTATCGTTTTGTAGAGACAGGTTCTTGCTCTGTTGCCCAGGCTAGTCTATTCCTGGGCTCAAAAGATTCTCCTGCCTTGGCTTCCCAAAGTGTTGGGGTTACAGGCATGAGCCATGGTGTCTGGCCTACACATGTTTTTAAAAGGTTAATTTATTGTTTATTTAGCAAAATATTACTGAGCATCTGCCGTGTGTCAGGCTCTCCTAGGTGAGAGGATAACAATCCCTATCTTACAGAGTTGTGAAGATGAAGTGAGTTAATGCATAGAATGTGCTTGACATGCCCATAAACATAATTTTTATCATTATTAGTAATAGTGTAATGGTCCTTAAACTTACTTTACATGGGGGCTACCTGTGAGGTTTAATAATAGTGCATATTTCTGGGAAACACTCACAAAAATTCCAGTTCAGAAGGTCTGGGATTCAGGAATCTGCATTTTTAATAATTGTGGTAGCTGATTGTGCAGACGGGGGTCCCTGAACAATGTCATGAAGGAGAGAGTGTCAAAGATGAAGAGCACCTGCACTCTCTCCCCAAGTCCTGTCCAACTGCAAGAGTTTTTCCAGTGTGAAGGGGATAGCAAGGGAAAAGGAGCCAAGACAGATAGGCCACCAGGGTGGGAGGGAGTGATTCATGGGCACAGTGCATGGGAGAGAGGAGTTTACCTCACACATGATCTGTATCCTCGCAGCTTTTCAGAGGACTGGAGGGGATGATGAGGACCTACATAAGGCACAGGTTGTCTGAAACTGGGCCAGTTCCAGCCAAACTCACGTACACACACATTGGTTTGCAAAAGCTAGTAGGATGCTTGGCAGTTGGTTCATGGTTTGCAGTCTTCATAATCCTGTGTGCATTTGGGGTTGTCAAATACTGTTTGGCAGAGAAAAGAATCTCACAATCCAGCAAACTCTGAATTTGGATTATTCCATCAGTCCTAACCTGCTAGCTTTGGTGTGGTCCACGTGCCCAAAGTAGATGTGCTGAATAGCATCACAGGAGCCACATACAGGCATCCAAATCTCCCACCCTGAATCCACCTCAGGAACAGGTCCTGTGGCAGGCAGGTTTGAGGAGCAGTCCTTTCCCCCACTGCCTTGCGTGCAACAGGCTAGGGAAGGGTCACATCCATGGTGGTCATGAACTTCATTCAAACTCATTATCCTGGTGACCCAGTAATAACAGGGCAAATCTTTCCTGAAGTACTTTCCAGATATGTACATGGTCCTTATCTTTGGTTTCTTGTCAAATTGACTGAACAGAACTGAATTTCTGTCCCTTTAAAAAAGCTGGCTGGGAAGTCAGCTGCTTCTATTTAGGGAGAAATGTTTATCCAGTGTCTACTAAATTGAGATGCCAGACCTGTCTGGCAGGAAAACCTAAATCAGGGAGAAGCAGCGCTAATGGTAGTGGGTGGGTATGAAGCAAGGATGTCATTGGGGGGACGTTCACAGGGGAGGAAGGAGGTGATGAAGGGAGGGAGAGAAAAACAAGGACTGAAATGCCAGGCACGGCAGAGTCAGGGCAGGGCTAGGGGCTCCGTCTGGACTTTGAGTCCAGAATAGAAGGGAAAAGGAATGGATGGGAATTTTCTGGAGTCACCATATCACATCCTCCACTCTTCTTCTTCATTCAGTGAGGTGGTGCTGTCTGCATGCACTTCTAGACCATGGATGGGACAAAACACCCACTTGCTGGGAAAGAGGTGACACAATTTACAACTTGCTGCCAAGGCACCCAACAGAGCTCTATAACAATGTGCTTTCTTTAGCCTCACTTCTGTACTTATACGTGGCTTTTCTTAATGGACACTAAGTCCACACAGTCTGGACTGCCCTGCTCCCATCTTCATGTGACAACTCCCAGGGCACACCATCGTCTGTCTGCTCACAGGGACCACATGGAAGTTACCTCTTTCTCACACCTGACTCACTCCCTGTATTTTCTCAACAGCCCTGATCTCCACCTTTACTCCATTCAAACAGAGCAGAGCTCTATCCCTGGCCTTTCTGGCGCTCCCTGGTCAAGTTCCACTTCCAATCTCTTGAAGTCTTTCCCCCTGGTTCATCAGTGATCTTTCTCTTCTTACTTATTTGCATTTTTAAATTCCATGTAGTGGTTTTCTCTTTGCTTTTGATGAGGTAATAGGGTTTCATTGCTTCAGTTACTAGTGGTGTGATCTTGTGAAAGGTGCTTAACCTTTCTGTGTTTCACTGTCTTCTATGAAAGGGAAATAACAACAGTATCTATTTCCTAAAGTTGTTCTAAAGATGATGTAAGATAATACAGGTAAAACTAAAAAACAGTGCTGGCACTCAGTAAACACTTTAAAAGCTACTATTATTTTTATTTTTCATCATAGGATCATCCCCTTAGAACCACATCTGTTCCCAACACATGTGAGGCCAAAACCAGGGAGAAGAACTTGGGGGCAGGGATGAGGGATGAGGTGAGGCTGTCGTATGCAGTGTGAGTGGCAAGAGAAGATTCAAAACAAGAATGAAAATAGACAGAAGACAGTTCTGACAGTGGGCAGGAAAGAATCTTCCTCCTCTCTTTAGATTATAAATCAACCAGTAAATTCTCAGACCTTGATTGTATTGACTGAACTCCCTAATCTCCCTGGAAGGCCTACAGCACCCTAAGCAACAGGGATCAAATGATCAAACCCTTCTTGTAAGGTCTGGACCACGACACACAGCAGGAGCCATACTTCCCCTTTAGTTCATATTTGTGTGTTCCTCGGCTCTTGGCACATCCAACAAACATCAGTTTGAGACCCCAATCTGCCTTCAGAAGGAGGCAAATGTCTTAGGAAGGACACATGTTAGGTGCTAAAAATGGTCAACAAAGGGAAAGGAAGGATGAAGACTGCATGGAGGAGACATCCAGAACTAGTTAGCTTCTGAAACCATTCACAACTATCCAGGACTGTACACACAGAGCTGTGCAGACAGGCATCTGGGGTGGAGGGAACAGCATATGGACGTAGTAACATGGGAGGACTGAGGAACAACAGTAGGGAATGAGGCCAGGAAGGCAACTTGGATGCAGGCAAGCTTAACATCCTTCTAAGACACAGGCCCCCATGTTTCTGACCGGTGAAGTTCAGAGTTATTCACATTGACACACAGGTCTTTTTTTATTTTCTAAAATTCTCACCTTCTCTGGAAAAAAAAAAAACAGGTAAACATATGAGCTTTCTCAGAGGGGTGGATATCAAAGAAAACGAAGCACATGTTTTTCCTACCCCAGTGATACTGCAGCCACAATTCTGTCTAAAGTGAGTCTACTGACAACCCTTACTGGTCTACCAATTGATCTACTAATGGTCTACCCTTAGTGGTCTCCATTTGTAGGTTGGGCCAACTGACAGGAGAGATGGGAAGAAGTGACGGGTCACAAAGTGCTGGATGGAAATTACGCGTGGAACTATTTTTCTGTAGGAGAGTAACATCTCATTATTTTCTCTGTGACCCAGAAAATGATTTTTTCAATTTCCTTTTTTAAAAAAGGAGTCTCAGATGCATAGAACTAGATTAGTCATAATCCTTAGTTCTTGACATATCCTCCTCACGTTGGCCCATGCAAGACTATCTTTATTTGCTGACTGCTCAGTTAATGTGTTTGTTTTATTTACTTATATTTAATACTATAATAAACAAAGAAACCACCATCCATCACAGAAAGGAGAACTTGACACTAACTTCATCTACCTATGTGATCTTCCCCATCATTGCTTTCACTTTTACAAATAATTATCACATCTATCTGTATTTCTAAAGAGTAGAAACTTTTTTGTTTTGCTTTTAACTTTTAAAATTTGATAGGTTATAATAATTTATATAGTCTTTTGGGACAATTTTCACTCAATATTATATCGCTAAAATTCTCCATATAATTGTAGCACACTTATTTGACTGCTATATAATTTTTCGGTGTGTAACTTTTACCATAATTTATTTCTTTACTCTCTTGATGATGAGAAAATGAACTATTCTAGTTATCCTCATTTAGCTAGATTTTCCATTCTGAAAAACATTTATTTACATTTCCAAACTCAAGTGTCTCTAAAAAAATCAAAATATCAAATCCACTTTTAGTAATATATTCCATCGATGAAAATAAATGCTCTGTGAATCATCTGTCCTTATAGCTTTCTTCTTACACCCTTTCCCTCTCATTATGAAGAATCAACCATTAAAATAAAACTAGAATCTCTGCCTTAACTTTTCCCAATTTTAGGGCCCAACGTGCCTAAGGTGACCCTTTGTCTTATGGTAGTTCCTGACCCTGAGTTGCCCTAAGAGATCAGGAATTACCTGGTACCCTGTCGGGCTTAGCTTAGGTCACTCCGTGACCCTGTCCCTTAGACTTGGCAAGGGGAAAAGCTATGAATGTGAAATGCTGACCCAGAGTGACTGGATTACATATTCAACCTCACCGAGAGAGAAACCTGTCCCAAGAGATAGGTGGGAGCTTCCTTGAGAGTACGAACCGGTGTTTAACACAGCCCCAAACTTATATATAGAAATCAAGGCAAAACACTGGGTTTGAGTCGCAAGTGAGGGAAACTTCTTAATTTTAAACAAGTCCCCACTGTTTTGGAGAAGGGAAAGCTACCATATCAAAGTCTCTATTAGGATGCAACTGCTCTGCTTTAGAAATACTAAAGCCAGAGTAAAGATTTCTGTCTTTTGCTATCCATCTGAGCTTCTGATGATTTGTCACTTCGAAATGTCTTTGTGAAGTTAAATAACTTGGTCTGTGAAGCAGGTCAGGGAATTCTGGGATCGATTTTAAAACATCCTCAGTGAGTCAGAAAAACATTCTCTGGTGAAGTTGATACCACTGGTTTGGGACCACACTTTAAGGACCACTGCCTCAGAGGAATGAGAAGATGGCTGGCAAACTTAGGGGCAGAGATGGTATTTTGTAAGGATAAATTACTCACAGGCAGGGGTAAGACCCAGTCATGCCAATAAGTTCCAAATGAATACAAACATTAAAGTTTGATAACCACTGCTCTGAGACACCCTGTGCTTGGGGTCCCTCAGAGAGCAGCTTCCTGAATGGCTGCCTCTGAGAAAGTGGGAGCAGCTGGCTTGACTACAACCTAAAATACGGATACACACTATAGTATATATTTTGGGAACCATTTTTACATATTTCACTTCCAAAATGAGTGAACTGCTTACTTGGCATACTACTGAGTGGTACTAACCACGCTTTATGTAATTGGCAATATGTATTTAACAGCTGTGGTTAAGAGCAGGTTCTAGCATCAGTGGGCTCTGGACTCAAATATCTGTCCTTTCACATAAAGACAGTGGGACCTCAGGCAATCACTTAACTGCTCTATGCCTCCGTTTTCTCACTCTAAAAAGGGACAAAAATAGTGCCCATTACATGGAATTATTGTGAGAATTAAATGTCATAGTGTGACCAACCTGGGTAACAAAGTGGGATCATGTCTCTACAAAAAAAAAAAAGGTAAAAGGAAAAGAAAAAAATAGCTGGGTGTGGTGGCACACACCTGTAATCCTAGTTACTCAGGAGGCTGAGACAGGAGGATTGCTTGAGCCCAGGAGTTTGAGGCTGTGGTGAGCTATGATCACACCACTGCACTCCAGCCTGGACAGTACAAGTCCCTGTTACAAAAGAAAATAACAGCAATTGAATCCTCATGTCAAGGTTATGAAAGAGGCACTACTATTATTCCCATTTTACAGATGATAAAAGGGGACAATATGTAACTTACTCAAGGTAATGCAGCTCATAAGTGGTGAAGCTGAGATCTGAAACACCACAATAATAAATGAATCAAAATACACCTTAAGCACCAAGACAGTGGGACCTGAACATTAATCACATTAGCACAAGGGAGGGATCAGCAGTTTCTGGGCACTGCCAGGGGAGGGAGGGGGGCATATTATAACACAAAGGGTATCTGGTCCTATACCAGGGGGAGTGAGGGCCAGTTGGAGGCCCAAACTTCACCTGTATGCAGCCTACTTGTGTAGTTAATCCTTACTTGTACGCCATATCTCTACAATAAAATAAAACAAAAAGCTGAGGAAATTGTATTTTCTACAGAAGCGTGTGTTTGTTTGCTTTTGCAAAGGGCATGATGAGAACTTTGGAAATATATATTTACCGTCTGTCTACAGCAGAGGGTCTTAACATGATTTGAACCGTTCTGCTGTCTGTATTCCCTAAAAATGGGCAAACAATTAGTGAACACAGATCACATTAGCTAAGAGACTGCTTTTGCTCAGGAACCCCTGGGGCTGAGTCATTCATCTACTTTCAACAAAGATAACAGGACTGGATCTACATTCTTAAGCAGAAAGCTAACATATTATCAATATATGTAAAAGAACAGGCATGTGGCTCACACCTGTAATCCCAACACTCTGGGAAGCTGAGTTAGAGATCAGCCTGGGCAACACAGTGAGACCTCATCACTACAAAAAATTAAAAATTAGCTGGAAGTGGTGGCAGGTACCTGTAGTCCCAGCTACTTAGGAAGCTGAGGCAGGAGGATCACCTGAGCCCACAAAGTGGCGGCTGTAGTAAGTTGTGATTGTGCCATTGCACTCTAGCCTAGGCGACAGAGTGAGACTCTGACTAAAAATATATCTAAATAAACAACTAAATAAAATAAAATAACTCTTGCTATTTTAAACATCAGATAGGGTTTGTTTACGGTGAGGTGTGAGGACAACCTGCATCAGTATTGCCTGGACTATCTGTTGTTAAAAATATGGATTGCTGACTTACACTCCAGATCTGCTGATGGAATATTTTTAAGTCAGTCTCATAATCCTCAGTTTTACAAATTACCCAGGTGATCGCTCATGCACAGTGAAGTTATGAAACCACTACAATAAATGATCCTTGTTTTCAGTTTGGTCTGTTCAGTCATTCTTGATCTGTCTGTTCTTTCCCATCCTGAGGCCATCACCATTTCTCCCCAGGAATTATGGAAATAGTCTCACACTGTGCCCAGCTGCTCTTTGTGGCCCTGAGTGGTTCATCTTTCACACTTCTCTGGAGCTAAATCTCATTTGGTGATTCCCTTGTTGAAAAACCCTCCTTTTTCCGAAACAGGGTCTTGCTCTGTTGCCCAGGCTGAATATAGTGGTGTGATCATTGCTCATTGCAGCCTTGAACTCCTGGGTTCAAGCAATCCTCCCACTTCAGCCTGCCGAGTGGCAGTGAGTATAGGCACACACCATCACGTGTGGAGAATTTTAAAAATTTTTTGTAAAAATGGTGTTTTGCTATGTTGCCCAAGCTTGTCTCAAACTCCCAGCCTCAAGTGGTCCTCCCACGTTGGCCTCCCTAAGTGCTGGGATTACAGGCTTGAGTCACAGCGCTGGTTCCCTTGCGGAGAACTTCCAATGGCACTCAGCTTCCCTAAAATAAAGCCTAAACTCCTCAGCATGGTTTACAGCCCTTTATCATCTCTTCAGCCTGCCCCTACCACACCCCTGCTATCGGAACCGCTCAGCATTTCCTGAAGGTGGCAGGATAGCCTCTAGACTCACAGTTTTCACACAAGCTGTTCTCTCCACCGGATTATTTTCCTGTCCCTCTGGGTCTGACTAACCACTGCCTGTTCCTCAGGTCTCCCTTAAGCCTTGGCCTTTGCTTTCTTCAGGAAGGGGATTAGCTGGCTCTCTTTTATGTTCTCACCCTACCCAGAATTTAACAAGCATTTATCACAGTGCCCTAAAATTGCCTGTTTGCTCCACACATTTTCCAGTAGGTGTCAACTCCTTGAGGGCGTGCCCATCACTGTATCCCAGTGTCTGACACAGGGTTTAGTCCAGACTAGGTACTGTTGCCTGGAAAGATTTCGCACCATTAACGGTTCTTCCACTCTCCGCATCCAGCAATGGCTCCTAGAAAAGTTATCTCAACCAAGTTACGTTCCTCTTTTCTCCTACCTTACCCTTTAGGTTGGGTTGACAGACTGGTGCTACTTACTTATTCCCTCCACCCCTACTTCCCTCCCATATGCCCAGATCTCTTAAAACCTGGCTTTTCAGTCCAGGATACTCACATGCAGAAATCACGCAGGCTGGGAACCCCTCTGCCTTGTTCATCACTGCACCCCCAGAGCTAAGCACAGTGCCTGGCACACAGCAGACTCCAAAGAGTATTTAATAAATGAGTGAAAAAAAGTAATGGAAGAACATACAATACAACTGCACAAACAGTATCACTACTTTTTGAGAAACCACACAGAAAAAGACGTAGCAGGTTAGATATAGGCAAAAAGTATGCAGATCATTAAAGCAGAGAAAACATAAATTCTGAAAATCACCGATACTAAGTTTGGTGTTGCTCTCTGGTAAAATTGTACTAGAGGTCCCTTAGTAAGGCAAGAAGAGCCAGAAAGAGGTCTCTGAGAACCAGACATGAGAAACAATTCCCACTTCCTTTTCTGACTATGGCCACATAAATCACGTATCTGGAGCTCAGCAGACATTTAGTGCAAACATTTAGAATTGTCATTGAACAAGGCTGATATGTGTGCACTGGGTGATAGCACAGTTCAGTACCTGGGGGATGTTGACTAATGGACCACCTGTCACCCTCCAGGGAGATCTCCAGTAACACGTCACCTGGCTCCGGCCTCACCCTTATCCTATTTAACATGCCTTATTAATGACAGGAATGAAATCATGGACGGCTCGGTGTTGACAGTGGACTACTGATTGCACAAACCTTGAAGGGATAACTAACACAATGGATGACGGTGTCAGATAATAATGCTACCAGCCACTGTGGACTCAGAGCCTACTCTGTCAAGAACTCCATATCTGCTATTTTCTTTCATCCTTCCTCCCAAAGACATACAGGGCAACAACAAGAAAAGTGAAGTTTTGAGTGATGCTGAGACTTGCCCCACGTCACAGAGCTCATAGGCAGCAAGATGGCTTATCTGCTTCCACTCTGCTTCATGATGAGAATTCACAAAATATCTAAGAACGGGAAACAAGATGACAGTATCAATTCAGTCTGCCTCAAATACATATTAATGCTTTCATAGGCTAAGGCACTGGATGCAGGGAGACACAGAAACACATGGTTCCAATATCCAGGATCTCCTAGGAGGATTTGGGCAGAACACAGTGCATACAAGCAGAGAGAGGGGAAACACAGAGGAGAAAAATACTATTAGCGATGGCAAGGGGAGTGTGTTGTGGAAGTGATGCCCCTTGAGATGGGCTGAGAGCACCAGGGAGAGTAAGAACACATGTTGGGGGGTGTGGAAGGGCACTGACCTGAGGCAAAAGGAATGCCATGGACTAAAACATGGAGGAAGAAAAACGCAGGGCATGTTTAGTATATATGGAATCCCTTATTTGGCTGGAATATTGCGATCTGCTGAGAAAATGTAGCCAAAAAGGCAACTTGTCAGCTGAGCTCATTGGCCTACGCCTACTATCCCAGCACTCTGGTAGGCTGAGGTGAGAGAATTGCTTAAGGCCAGGAGTTCAAGACCAGCCTGGGCAACATAGTGAGACCTCGTATCCACAAAATGAAAAAATTAGCTGGGCCTGGTGGCACATTCCTGTAGTCCTAGCCACTAGGAGGCTGAGACGGAAGGATCACCTGAGCCCAGAAGGTCAAGGGGGTGGTGAGCTGTGATCATGCCACTGCCCTCTAGCCTGGGTGACAGAGTGAGACCCTGACTAAAACAAACAAAATAAGAGGTGAGTTGCCACCAGAAAGCTATGTTGTGGGCAAGGAAGAGTCACAACATATTGAAGGCAAGAGAGAGCCATGACAAGTTTCAGATGGGAATGTCATATGAACAGAGTCATGCTTTATGAAGACATCGTGACAGCAGTATCTGGAGGAGAGACTAGAGGCTGGCAGGCAATTCAGGTGAGAACATCAGTTCGAAGATGGGTCACATGGTAAGGGAGAAGGAACGCTTAATGAGGAGTCCCTTCGCATATAGCTCTTAGGTTCACAAAATTAACTGCATAGGCTCAAAATTATTTAAAACTCCAGGTGAACAGGAGGTTTTAAAACAGGATAAAGTAAGTTAAACATTTATTTGCTACATGCTTGGCTGTAGGGCAACCCACATTTAAAAAAAAAATTGAATGCAGAACCAAAGATTGGAAAAGCAAACAAAATGGGAATTATCTCAATCAAAGGAAAAAAAAAAAAAACTTCTTTCATATTGCCTGAGGAATTTGTGAAAGGTAGATAATCTGATCAGAATAGATTGAGATGCTCCAAGGTCCAAGCCAGATTTACTCCTCTGTGTAATATTCAATGCAAATAATTTTTTTTTGCAAGCACACATGTCAAAATAAAACAAATAAGTTGGGTAAATTAGGGCAATTTCTGGCGTCTGTGCAGAGTGTGAGAATAAAAGCAAATGGAGAACTGAAAGGCCTAGCAGGGCTTGTTTAATTCTGACAAGTGTTCAAGGTACTAGAGTGAGAAAGGGAGACACAGGATAATAAAGTTACCTGGAAATGTCTCCAGGAGAAGACCTGGCAGCATAGCAGAGAAGTTTCTGCATCAAGGGATGGGCTTGGAGAATAGCAGGTGGCAAGGCAGGTGACCTGTCCTAAACTCCTGCCTGGGACACACCTGTTCAAGGCCCACGGAACCCAACACCTCCTCCAGGAGAGGGTATGCACCTAAGTCACCTAGCTCCCACTTCTGGCTTCCTCTGGAGCATACGGTGAGAAGATGCAAAGTGTCCCATCTCCAGTAGCAAGCCACAGCTTTTCACCTCTCTTCTCCTATCAATTGAAAAGTATTCTACCTCTCAAATTTCTGAACAAAGTTAATTTTGATGTCCTCCACCCCCCACCATTCTTCCAAAATTGTTTTCTACTACTCCTGGTGTGGTTTACAGCATGTAAAAAGACGGAAGTGTACTCACCACCTGATTATGCTCTGCACGTCCACGGGCCCGTTTAGTGGAACCTTCCCTAGCATCTCACTCTCAGTGACATCTGGCATAAAGGGCATGGTTTCCCTGGCCCAGCGACTCTGTCCCGCCCCCTACGCAGTTAACTTTTCAGTTAGAGAGCACTCAATGTTCCCTACTCTCTCCACCCCTTCCCTCCCCACCCTACAATGTTCTGTGAAAAGCCAACATGGATGAAAAAGCCAAGCATAGCTTTACAAAAAAAATCAAGGCCACTCTCCTTGGGACTATTGGAGAGTGTCTGCAGGCAGAAAAAAAGAAGAAAAGAAGTAGACTTAACAATGTAGTTTGAAAATACGTTCAAACAATTCACTCGTATGTAGCTAATTTCTGTACCCTACATTTACAAGTGCCCTCAGATGACAAAACTACAAAGTTCAAAATTAACAAGCTCGTTGAAGTTGGCATACAGAACCACAGAAATGCTTTCCAGGCTCTGTCCATCACGTCCATTCCTGCACAAACTTCTACTGAGGTCTTACTAAGTTCCAGGCATCATGCTAATTATGAGGAACATACTCCAGACTTTAACAGCTTGCCCTTGTATTCCAACATACCTTAAGGGACACACATCTAAGATGGTGGAATTATGTTTAAAGTTCAAGGGAATGCTAAAACACACATTTCAATACCATGGCTACCCAGGGGGGAGGGAGGGAGTGAGATGTGGGAGGAGCATGTAGGCAGCTTAAGTAGTGACAATGCTTAAAGTGGAAGGCGGGATCATAAGGGTGTGTTTTATTATTACACTACCTAGCTCACATAGATGTCATATCATATACATTCTCTTAATGCATCACATTATATGGAATATTTAAAGAGAAATAAGGGAAGCAGCAAATGTGAGTTTATGGCAAAAGATAAAATATAAGAATGAGAAAAGGAAGAAAGGAGGAGGGAAGGAAGGAAGGGAGAAAGGGAGGGGAAAGAAAACACGGTTCTAGTCCTAGAGAAGTTCACATCTTAGTACAGAAAACAACTATCTAAAAAATAATTATTAAATATAGTACAGTGACCATAATAATAGAATTTTTAAAAAGAAAAGTACTTCTAAGGGTGTTTTTAAAACATGTCTAAGGGTGACTATAGTATTTAAGTTAACAATAATTGCAAGTGAAGTTCAAATTCCCAAGTGTCTTTGCACCTAAAAAATCCAGTTTCCCCTTTTTAAGTATGAATACTGCATCACATCCCCTGGGACACTTCCCAGTTACATGGTCCTCCTCTGGGCTCTCACGCACAGACCCTGTACTTCCCCCAGAAAAAACATGATCACAATGTACAGAGATCCTCTGGCTTACTGCAATATTCCAGTGCCTAACTCACTGCCCAGAACATCAATAAACATTTGTTGAAAAAGCAAATGAATAGTACTACTGGATTCAGTTCTATTAAGGTGGCTGAGACTGAGGAGAAGAGGAAGGGTCAAATGCTAAGTTGGAGAAACCTATCCAAAACTCAAGAATGACCCAGCATTGCAGGAGCAAAACCCCTTTCCTGTCCCTGGTACTGTGGCCTTGGCAGTATAGGGAATTGTGGAGCAATCCGCACATCCTAAACCATGGCTCTGCATGCACTATTGCTTCTAAGCCGGTTGCTTGGATCTTTCACTTCTTCCACTGTGAGGGGAAAAGCATTGGATGTCAGGCAGTAACCCAGTATCAGGTTCAGATATAGCCTCCGTCTCTCAAGAACAGTCAGGCCTGTTGGTAGTCTCGGCAGAAATCAGATCTTTCTGGCAGAGGCCCACAGAGCCCGCCTATCTCTGCCTCAGAGGTGAGTACAAGGAGCCAGAGACTCAGGGAGATCCAGTTTCCCTGAATAATGTTGCCGCCACCCACACAAGGGAGCATCCCTTCCTCTGAAACTGCCACAAACTCCCCTGATGAAAAAGGATGCAGCAAATAGAACTGTTAACTGAGTCCTCAAAATACTTCCCAGATATGACCCACAAATCATGACAACTGCACCAAGTACCTGACAAACACTTGAAAAATTGTGCACCGTCGGAGCATGCACATGGGTGACCAATAACAATGGAAAGGAAAGTGGGACATCATTTTGGTTACAAACCAGCAGATTATAAGGAAAAGGTCACCATGTGAGTGGAGATGTTACTAAGGATTTTATTGTTGCCTTGAAACTTTACAGTAGAAATCTTATTCTAGCTAGGTCACTTGAGCGATAGTGTATCTGAAATTATGTTTAGCAAAATATATTCAGCACATATGGACGTACATTGATTTCCAAGTTCTCAACGTCCTGAGACCTCATATTAAACCACATCCTGCAAATATCGCCCCCCCATTTCATTCAGGCTAGTTGGTACAGTCCTTGTTGTACATGCCACGTTCTTTCCAGGGAAAATAGAAGGAAAGAAGAGAATATGCCAGAAAGAAGAAGTGGGAATTAAAGTGACATTAAAATAAAAATAAAGCTGCAAAATATAATCTAGGTCAACTCTTCATGCATTTTAAAATAACCACCAGCAGGCTCTGCACATATGGCATTGGTTTGATGTATTTTTTTGGCTCAGATGTCACACAGGATTAGTGCAAAAGCAAAAATCCCAGCATGGGGCCTATTTTTATACAGATTAATCAATCATTTCCCTTCTCCTCCTCTCCCATCATTCCCCAAACTTTCAACTTAATGAAATTGCTCTTTCTTCAAAATATGTCATTTACTGTACTTTGAATGGAAATTCTTTCAGCAAAAAAATGTGAACTTATTATTTAACCTAGATTTTAATTGTTACATTTTAAAATTCAAGTTGTAAATATTAACTAGACTTATGCCATGACCTAGCCTCTTTTACATTACATATCCACTATGGTATCCTACATAGCTGCTGTGTTAGTGGCAACAAAATTAACTGGCAAACATTTTATCATATATATAGCCATTTAGCAAAACATAACCCACACATGTGAAAAGAAACCTACTGTATATTTCACTTTTTGTCAGCTACATTCCCATGAACATTAAATCCCATAATTCTTAACAAAATGCCAAGCACATAGTAGGTTGTTAGTAAATATTTGATAAAAGGTTTGATAGACTGAATGGAATCAAAACAAAGAATTGCTCAGTCTGTTAGCTAATGCCTCCCTTGACTACTGGACACTGTAAAAATGATGAGGAGGATGCTTAGAGTAATCATATCACAATAGCAGATAATATTTCTTGTATGCCATGTGTCCTTGATTATGTCACTGAATTTTCAAAGCAGTCTTACATGATAAGTATTCTTATTACTTCCACTATGCAAATGAGAGGAAAGTTTTATAAAAGTGATTTAGATATTTTGATGTCAGAAAAAAATCACATACTATGCTGGCTTCTAGGGGTGGACAGGGAAATCCATCATTGAGAAAATAATATGAGGCCTTAATCTATTGATGCTGTTAAAAAAAGATTGGGGAAGTGTCATCCACATAGTTTTCAGGTCTCCAAAATCATGTCTCTACAGACCTTGTCATGCACTCATGTTTGTCCTTTGCTCCATCTGCTGATGGAAACTATATTTATACAATATTAAGGCAGTGACCTAAAGCTTGACTCCAGTGACAAGTCACTCACATGCTCCAAGGGTGGTACCATTTTACCATTTGGGGCACTTAAAATTGAGCCATGACTAAATCTTGGAAAAGATGACATCAAAACAGCTTGCCTGGATGGTAATGGGTACGGAAAAATAAAATAAATTTACAATCTAGGAAAATACTCTGTGCTCACTCTTTTATATGATTAAAAATGAATCTCTCTAATGCCATCATAGTACATGTTTTGCTTTTTTGTTCAAAGATGCCAGCTATCAACTATGAATAGTCTAAAAATCTTAATTTTACACAACTTTAAAGTTATTGAACTAGAGTTGGAGTTACCATATGTAGAGTCTTTCTTTTGTTTGCACTAATTAATTTTAACACCAGAGACAGTCATTATTTGCCCAGCAGATGCGAAGTGCTTTAAGATGAATCATGTGATTTACAAAATTGCAAGCCCAACCCATGCACTCTTGGAATGCACAGTAAAGAAAAGGGTTAGGTCAAATTAGCTAAAAAAATAAATAAAAATATTCCACATCTCAATCTCATGGACATGAAGAGTTTCAGAATTTCTACTGCATGTCATGTAGAAAAGACAATTCAAACTGGACAGAGAGATATGCTTTGAATAATTATCATGGTGAACAGGCAGCAATGGGCATTCCCTCTCCTAATCACATGAGCAGTTCCCTCTTGATAATAAATGCATCGTGTCTTAGCCTTCATAGAGGCCCACTGCAAACTGTGTGCAGTGCCAATTAGCATTAATTGTGGCTGCGTCCATCTATTCCCACACCACACCACTGCTCAGGCCCAGCTTTGTATTTACAAATGCAACACGCAATGCTCAGGGTTAGAAGAGCATTCTCAGATGTAACCATTCACAGTCAAACCTTTTGCACTTTGGCATCAAATTGTACAAATAGACTCACAAATGACAAGGGGTATTTAAAACAATACATGTGTGTATTTCTTAAGGTTTACTTATAGACACCGCATTCAGAATATCTGAGAGGTGGCAATGACAACTTGTTTTCAGGCTGCATTTTTGTAGCCTACCACAACTAACACACACACACACACACACACACACACACACACACACACACACACACTCTACAGCCTCTGTGACCCAATATTATTATTTACTTACTGTGACTAATACACTTACTTAGAAGGTAAGCGCCGTAGACTTTCATGGCAAACACTGCCTCTGCAAACGGCCTCCCACCACAGGCTAGGGAATGTCTTTTGCAGAAGTACAGTGTGTGCAGCTCATCTCTCAGTAGAGTACAGTCTCAGAGTGGGGTATCCATGGAGACCAGCCTCCTGCATGTGCAGGGCAAAGAAGTTACTCTGCTGGGCACCATAGCAACAGGAGGCAGAGGGAAAGGCAGCCTATCAGGGAAGAGCAAGAGGCCTTCTCCCTGGTGACTGCGGTGTTTCAAATGAAACCATCGCCCTCATGAATGGACACAAAGCACTGGAAAAAATACCAAATTGTCAAACAAAAGTAAATGCCTACACAACAGTCAAGGCAAATCCTTTGACGATATTGGAGGAAAACATGAAATCTTTCCATGCTGATGACAAGATCCCAATGGGCAAGCCAGAAATTTCATCAAAACCCTACACAGCTCTAAATTTAATGGCAAACATGTGACATTTTGAGGAAAATGCTTGGTATACACTATGAACTCCAGCTATTTAAATATGCAAGACACTTCACAGCACTGCCTGGAAGACAGAAACGGGAGATTGGATTGGTTGTTCTCAGGGGAGAAAATGGAATCTAGGGCTCTCTGGGACAAGTATTGGCGTATTTTCTCCAAATAGGAGCTTGCTCAGAGAAAATATGTTTACTAAGCTTACACAGAAGCTCTGTATTATATCAGAATAATTTTTATGAAGGCGGCATCCATGATAAAATAGGACAAATGAGGATAAGATGGTCAGTGGACATTCAAATGCCTTAATGTCATGCTATTTGTAAATTTTCCTTATTTCCCATTTTATAATAATAATAAAAGTGAAAATTTGTTGAGCACATAATGTATGCCAGGTCAACATTGTCACTACAAACAAAGGCTCCTGCCAAATACTGACACTGATTTTTGAGACAGAGAACGTGCATGTTTACCTTTCAGTGTGGTGTAGCATTTAGGTGATGCATATATCGTGCTATATACCCAACATTTTTTATGATTCACAAAGCAATGTGGAAAAGTCAGGTATGAATTATTCCTCCATATTATAGTTAAAGAAAAAGAGAGAACATTTCCTTATACTACCAAATAAACTCCCTCTCCCATTAAGTCCCTTCCCCCGCCCCACTGCTCTGCAGGGTACCTGGTTCACCCAACTTCAATATCTAAATATAAGGTGAAAAACCCCTCCACCACAATCACCTCTCAGAAAAAAAGAAACCCCCTTGCATTTCCAAGGCCCCTTATTATAGGGCTCTCGCATAATTACTTTCCTTGAACAAAAAATGTCATTTGAAAAAGACACATTCATCTGAATTGACCTCAATCAGAGGTCAATAGATGGGACTGTTGAAGATGAAGACAAAAAAAATTTAAAAAACAGGCTCTGTAGTTATCTCTATATGACTCCTCCTCTAGCTTTTTAGTGGTCACTGTAAATAGTAATCCAGTCAGTAGTTAAGCTGTAGTGTCACAAAAACTTATATTCCTTGCTACCTTTATTCACAGAATCAACAGGACAACAGAAAAACCAGCGGTCTCTATGCTATACAGTGGATGTTGTGACACCCTGCCACTTGTCCACTGATGTCCATCCTATTCTCCCCTTTTTCTATGATTAATTATAATTAAGTCCTTTAAATTTAGTGTCCTGTTTCCAGTATCACCTCTCGATAATCCATTTGACTAAGATGTCCTGAGGTATAATTGAAAATGACACGTGCCACTTCTGTCCTGACCTTAAAGTGTCTGAGTGAGTGCCCTCTCCATCTCTTTCCCCCTTCCTTCTACCTGGCAGATGACAGCCTACTGGTCCCATAGGGGAAGCCAAGTGTTTGGAGCCACAGCTGCCCATCAGCTTGGATCACCCAAACACCCAGGTGCTATTTTGCAGGAGACAAATATGTGCCTAGTTTTAACCTTTGTATTTTTGTATCTCTCTGTTACAGTAACTTAACCCATATGCTCACAGTAATTGTAAGGCTCAAGAAAATGTCCAGTGAGAGCATCAGACATAGATTCAAAATTGCCTCATCTCACACAAATTGGGTGGACGTGAAGATGAGTTTAAAAGTAACACTAGAGATGAGAAAAACAAAATAAAATTTTTAAATAAAATATGAACCAAAAGCAATGTTTATAAATTAATGCTAGAATATAAATGTTTAACTAAAATAATAAATTAAAAAGCCATTAAACTATTGACCATTTTATCCACATCTCTAAAGGTTTATTTGCGTTAGCAAATAAAACATTTTACAATCTCACTAAGAAAATAAGGGGCCATATATATACATATATACAGTATATACATATATACTGTATATATGTATATATATGGCCCCTTATTTTCTTAGTGAGATTGTAAAATGTCTATATATACAGTATATATGTCTATATATACTGTATGTATATGTGTATATATGTATATACTGTATATATAGATATATACAGTATATATGTCTATATATACAGTATATATGTCTATATATACAGTATGTATATGTGTATATATGTATATACTGTATATATATACAATATATATATTGTATATATGTATATCTATATATATACACACACACCCCTATATATATATATACACAGTATATATACATATATACATATACACCATGTATATATACTTATATACAGTATGTATCTCTCTATACTTTGTTTCTACTACCTTCAACCTAGGTTAAGTCCTCTAAAGTTAGTGTCCTGTTTCCAGTATCACCTCTCGATAATCCAAGCTTCAACAAAGTTGCCAGAAGGACTCGGACACATAAATCAAATCACTTCTCTCTTCTTGTTTGTATACCTAACCCTGAATTGTACCCCACATCTTTATAATAAAAAAATAAATAAAACAAACAAATAAATAAATAAAACCCTCTAGGCCAGGCCCAGTAGCTGACGCCTATAATCCCAGCACTTTGACAAGCCGAAGTGAAAGGAATGCCTGAGCCCAGGGGTTGGAGACCAGCCCTGGGCAAATTGGTGAGATCTCGCCTCTACAACAAAGTCAGAATATTGGCCAGGTGTGTTGTCACGCTGCCTGTAGCTCCAGCTACTTGCAAGGCTGAGGCCAAAGGATTGCCGAAGCACAGAAGGTTGAGGCTGCAGTAGCCTTGAGCATACCACTGCACTCCAGCCTGGGAGACAGAGTGAGACTTTGACTCAAAAACCAGAACCAAAACAAACAAACCAAAAACCCTACAATGGCTTCATGTTACTCTAAGGATACAGACTTCATCTGCTCCCACAGCCTGTGTCCTCCCACCCTCCCCACATACGAATGTGACTAAATCCTCAACTCAGATGCTACCTCCTCAGACATTCTCCTGCCCATCCCCTCCATGCTCTATGGCAGTACCTTGCTTTACTTGTCACCATCTGAACTCATCTTGCTTGTGTGCCTATACATCAGCTATCTCCTCATGTTCAAGGTGGCCACCTTGTTTGTTTTTTCACTCTATCCTTAACGCCCGAAGCAATGGTATTAGCACTGAACAAATGTGTAATCAATATTTGTTGAAGGAATGAATAAATTAAAGCTAGTACCTGTGCAGCCGGGATTCAGACCTATGTTTTGCAGAAACCTCTTCTTGATTACGTGGCAAGGTGCGGGCTCCCTTCTTTTAGACTCTTACACAGCAATCACCTTCTTGCAATGCTACAAGCATCCTGGTTCCCACATCTTGGAATGCAAGCTGGTGGCAGCCACATTCCTGAAGGTTACCCCACTTAGCCATGGCCTGCTTTCACATAGCACATGGATGTTGCTTGGCGGCAGTCACATACTGGCTTAGGAGCAGAAGAATTTAACTTAATTACCCAAGTGAGCATGCTACACTGCTCAACACGTAGCTTTTTGTAAACAATTCTACAGTACACCAAATGGCCCTCAACAAATTGTACCAGCAAAGACAACAGCAAAGTCCAGGGATTTGTCCTCTGGCTCTTTTCCTGCCAGCAGACGTGTTCCTCTGTCAAAGTGCGCAGTTCCTTCACTGGTGGCCTTGCAGTTTTCTCCCTCTGGGTTGCGGATAACTTGACTTTCCTCTTGCCCCTTTAGGATGCGGGAACGACTGCAAGTTTTTGCCAGCACCCAGTATCTTACCATACCTTGTTGGATCCCCTTGACCATGGACACACCTTTGCAGATGGTCTCTTCCATAAACTCTCCTCAATTAGGAAAAAAAAAAGCCCAACCTAAAGCATAGATCTGCATGATTTACACCTCTTGGTTTGGAAGTCTGTGCATAAGTTTCCAGGTTTATTTCTGTTTTGCAGACAGTGGATAAATATGTTGAGTGGAGGGCATCTTGTCTGCTGGAGCTTCTGTGGCTTTTGAGAGACCTCTAAGACTTCCTTCTCAACACATTAGAGTACTGAGTGAACAACTGGCAGGCCCCCAATCGGTGGCTAAAAACACTGAGCATGCAATAAATCCTAGTAGACCCAGAATCTGATGGCAGTATTTTTGAAAAGAAGAGGATTATAATTCACTAAGTCTTAGGGAAAAACCATTAAAGGGCCATTTGGCACCATTACATTGATTGGGTGCATGAGAGAAAATACTAACCCCATCATAAAGATAAACACTAGGTCCACTCATCACATTTAAGCTTTATTTTCCTTGTTGGGTCCCTGCTGGGGAGAGCTGATAAACCATAAAACAGTCTACTGTAAAACATTATCTCTGTATCCTGGGGTGTGGGGGGCAGTCTTTCTCTCAGAGGGAAACCAAATTTCAGAGATCCATTTCAGTGTAAATACAAAAGCTCTTGTTTAAGTCTAATGATTTCTGTTTAAGGAAGTATTCATGATATGCAGGGCAGCACAGAAAACAATCTGACATGTCAAGAACAACCAGTTCGCTATTAAGTAGAAAACAATGGAGACCTTAAAAGTTATTGCCGTTCACAGCCGTGTGTGCTCAATTTTCTGTACTTCACTGAAGTCACATTGAGGCTCACTAATTTTGTTATCAGCAACTGCCAGCATAATCTGCAGATGGACTATATCAGCTAATTTAGAAGAATTAATGAGAATCTTTAGGACTCTATCAACATTAAAGAAAAATAATTCATGTTTTACATCAACACATCATTCTTAATTGTCACACTCCCCTACTGCAATAATCAAAATTACTCCTTTGAAGACAGACCGTACAGCTTAATGGTTAAGTGTTAGGAGCTACTCTGAAGGCCAAGATGGGAAGATTGCTTGAGGCCAGGAGTTCAAGACCAACCTGGACAACATTGCAAGATCCTGTTTCTAAAAAAAAATAAATAAAATAAAGTTAGCTGGGCATGGTGGTGCACACTTGCAGTCCCAGTTACTTAGGCGGCAGAGACAAGAGGATTGCTTGAGCCCAGGAGTGTGAGGCTATAGTGAGCTGTGAGAGTGGCGCTGCACTTGCCTGGGTGACAGAGCAAGACCCCATCTTTAAAAAAATTGTTTTAATTAAGTAAAGACCTGTTTAAAATCCATTTATAAGCTGTGCGATCTTGGATGAGCTACTTAACCTCTCTGTGCCTTAGTTTGCCTATCTGTAAAATGGAGGATAATGAAACCACTTTCTTACACTGATGAGAAATTAAGTGCTTGAAATTTTGCTTGGGACAGTCAGTGCTAAAAAACAACTAACTAAAAAAAATTAATCAAATTTCAGAGTGTTATCCAATCCCGCAATTATACCTAATATATCCTCCCAAATATTTTCATAAGGCTTTCAGTATCGGAAATAAATCATAGCCTATTTGAGGCTGGGCTTTGCTCTTAGAAGCCTTTGCTTATAACTGGTAAGGTATTAGAAAAAGAATGCCTTGTCAAAGAATGCAGAAAGTTTCCATATAACCACAATATTCCTTTTTGGCTCTAAAATTTCGATTTTTTTCCACTCTCTGGAGAAACTATTTCTAAATTGCTTTAAACATTTTTCTGTCTTCATGTACATCATTTTCTGCCAACCCCACCATTACAATGACTCAGGCTGCTTTTACATCCATTGCTTCACTAAGTGCTACAAATTATTTAAAGCTGAAAATGGCCTAAAACACTGAGAAGGCCACCAGGCATGTTAGCCGGCTCTGCCTGCCTTTTCCTATTTTCCCATCTCTTCACTCATCCTAAGGTATTGGCTGAGAACTCATACCCCTGTCAGAGTGTCTTCCGAACACACAATTCCTCTCCTTTCATGTGAACTGGGATCACGCGACGTGCTAGAATTTTGTTTCAAATAAATACCTGTTTTTAGGTTTTATTTGAGTTTTCCTGTAAATAACGTGCAATGGAATTTGTGACATCTATTTTAAGAGGTACGAATGACCATCAGTAACATTTAGTGAGGAATTACTATCTGCCAGGTCTGGCATTGAGCACTTTATATTCCTTAACTTCATTTTTTTAATCTTTGCAACTGCCCATTTTACAGATGCTGAACACAAAGCTACAAGAAGATAATAAGTAGCTACAGATCACATCATTAGAAAATGATGTTATAACCTAGTATGTACGATTTCAGGGTCTGGTGGTTAGCAAGTATCCCCCTGCCCCTCATACCCTACAACACACCCACACATACGTTTTGCTCCCCAAGACAGGACAAGTTGGGCAACCTGGGAGAAGCTGTGCAGGTTGAAGCTCTCAACTCCCCTCTAGTGTGCTCCACTGATTACAGAAATGGCCTGCACCAGGTAAGTTGTCTAGCTGCTATTTTATTTCCCCGAACTCACTTTGAAGTGAAAGGAGGGCTCACGATAAGAACTAGAACATCTGTCGGCCTCGCTGCGTGTGAAAGAGCCTCTATTAAGAGAAACAGTGTTGATTAATCACTAGCCTAGTTGGTGCCTTCTGAGTTTTCTAGCAAATACCTCAGAATACGGGAATAGAGTTTTTTTTGTTTTGGGGTTTGTTTTTTTTTTTTAAGCAACCAATCCTCTACTATTGTCATGAGGTTATTACAGTTCAGCTTGGTCAGGTCTCCAGTTTCCACAGCGGGTGTGGTGTCTGATGACAAGGGAATACTTAGTGTGAACGCCAGGGAGACACAGTGACAGCTTTCAACTGCAGATTTCAACATTTTAGTTCCTAAATGTGGATTTCTTTTAAATCCTAACCATTTATACTTTACCCATCTCCTTAATCACCTTCAGTGGCTTTCTTCTTCCACTTTTTCTAATTATTTGTGTTTAAATTGTGTAATTGTTTCTTCATCTCCCCAGCTATCCTTGAGCACAAAAGATTTAGTACTCCATTTGTAAAACAATAACAATAACACCAGGTCTTTTTCCTCCTTGGGTTAAGATACTCCCTAAGTGGGGAATCCAGCATTAAAGGTGGGCCAGGAATGTCTTTTAACCTACTAGGGAAGTCATCCAATTAGAGTTTTCATTTCTGCGTAAAAAGAGTGTCTTTAGGAAAACTTCTTACAAACTGAATATAGAAGGAGCACCTGGGAGAGGGAACGTTCTCACCTCAGATTCCTCAGATGTTTCCCAGTCAGAATGCCTTCATTCCTTTGCCTCTACCCTGCACTAGATCCAGATTGATCATACCCTCTTCTGCCTGTAATTATACCCATGCCCCCCCCCAAAAAACGGGGATGCTCGAGATCATTACTGTCCCAGTTTTCCCACGCTCTTCCCACACTGAATATAATTCCTTGCACAAAGTGTCTGCTCTGTTTCCTATGTCAGTATTTACTGGCCACCTTTAATACGTTGTGACAGACACAATACTAGGCTCTGGAGATTCAGCCTTGTCTGTTTTCCTGAGCTGTAGATAAAAGAAACATGAAAACGCAAAGCCACTCTACTCTCCAACTGGATTGTAGGGACGTTTTCTTTTGCTCCTTGGTGGCAGTTTTTAATTAAACCTGCATGGGCATTAAGTGACAGAAGCCAAAATGACAGAAGGCTCACTGCCTCCAAGAAGTTTCCAGAATGTGTTCCCGCCTGGAGGCAGGAAGGGCTTTCCTGCTGTGTGGACACAGGGCCCTGTTGGCAAAGTAGGGGTTTGTTCGCTCACCTTTCCAAGCCCTTCCCAGCATCCTGTGACACATTTTCCTTCTCCTTCTGTATCACATACTCAGGGAACATTATTAGCTCTTTATTTTAATGGCCAAAGGGGCATTTCAGTAAATCCTTCCTGAAGAGAAGAGCGGTGTCCCAGAATCTAGAACTACGGACCTAAAATTAAATGTGCTTCAGTTACTTAACGTTAAAGAGCCCCGGAGTATGTCCGTGAGAACAACTAATTGCTTGCTATTTTCATACGTTAGTATTGTTTTTAATGAGCCGATTTTATTTTTAAAAAGTAGAGCGTGCACCAAGAGCTGAAGATCATCTGGGCTGAGGGGAGATGGTCACTTGAAGCTATGAGGAGGCAGGACATCTTGACCTGAGAGCAGCATCTTCTTGTGTTTTAACAGATGATGTCTCTGCATTTTATAAATTTTAGAGTCATCCAGGGGCCTCGCTTCCAGGATTTCCTCTCTTCATATTTATGAGACCAACATTCTGCTAAAAGTTCAGAGAACTATAGGTCACGGTGCAGGTTTTTCTCAAACACAAAGGGCTTATGTACAGAATTGGGTCACTTTCAAAAGCTGTAGCAACTTGCTAACTTAATATCAGCTAGAAATGTCAGGCAACTAAGACATAAACTTTAAAGATCCCTTTACCTAGGTTGAACACAAGATAACCAGAAATGGACTGCTTAGGTGATCTTTTTGCCTATGAGCAATTAAATCAGAAGCAGTTGACAAAAGTAGTTTCAGACTGTGTCTATAGGCAAGGGTCATTAAACTAGGATTCATAAATCCTAATGAAGGAGACCTATGAAATCTCTGAAACAGTATGTGATATTTTGTGCACATGGGCATTCTTCTGGAGTATGGGTCCACAGCCTTAGTGATTCTCAAGACTCCATAAATCAAAACAGCACTGAGAAAAACTGGGCTTTGTTCCCCCCACCCCCATCCCGCTCCTTCCTTTGATCCTTTTTGTAAAAAATTCTTTTCCCGGAAATTTCTTCATGAAGACCTAAGGCTGTAATGATCCTCAGCAAGGTGAGTGACTGATCTTTAGCGAATGAGTGCCTTCTGCAGGATTAGGGGCTTGCTCAGTATGAGTTCTACATATACACATAGAGTTTTAAGTGTGATGGTTACATACGATACTAAGATTATTAAAACAAGAAAAAGCAAGGATAATCTTAACTCTCATTTAAGCTTAGTTCTTCTGGTTGTGGTGGCTCATGCTTATAATCCTAGTGGCTTTGGGAGGCTGAGGGAGGAGAATCGCTTGAGACCAGGAGTTTGAGACCAGCCTGGGCAACATAGTGAGAATTCGTCTCTACACAATTTTTTTTTTTTAAATTAGTGGCCAGGCATGGTGATGCATGCCTGTAGTCCCAGATGTTGCTCAGGACGCTGAGGTGAGAGAATCACTTGAGACCAGGAGTTGGAGGCTGCAGTGAGCAAAGATCCCATCTCCACTCTCTAGCCTGGGCAACAGAGTGAGATGTTGTCTCAAAATAAATAAATAAATGAAATACACTTTTTTTTTGGTCTGCACCACACTTGTCTCCTGTTTCCTTGTATTGTCACCGCCATAAAATGAATGAGGAGGTGGGAGTGAGGGGGAGGGCAACAACAATGAAATCATTTCAGGTTGCACTTAAATCCTACCATAGCTTTAGGAGGAAACCTACTCTTTCTTTGCATAGAGTTGACATTTTTTCCTGCACCATCTTATCTTCTCAATCCCACAGCCTCCTTCGCTGTTGAGGAGGGTCTGTGCACTAGGGATGCAAAAAAAGATGACAGACAGGGCTCCTGCTCTTCAACTTACATCTCATATGTTAGAGATGCAGATTTCACTGGTTACTACTCCCAGATCAAGAGAAAACTGAGAACATTTTTCCAAAGAAGATATACAAATGGCCAATAAGTATGTGAAAAGATGCTTGTCATCATTAACCATCAGGGAAACGTAAGCTAAAAGCACAATGAGATAGCACTTCACATCACTAGAATGGCTGTAGTAAGAAAGGAAGAAAATACCGAGTGTTACTGAGCATATGGAACCCCTAAACATTGCTGGTAGGAGTATAAAATGGAGCAGCTGGCAAGGCACAGTGACTCACGCCTGTAATCCCAGCACTTTGGGAAGCCACGGTGGAAGGACTGCTTAAGGCCAGGAGTTCGAGAAGAACCTGGGCAACATAGCGAGACCTTGTCTCTATAAAAAAATTAAAAAATTAGCTGGACGTGGTGGTGTACGCCTGCAATACCAGCTACTTGGGAGGCTAAGGCAGAAGAATTGCCTGAGCCCATGAGGTGGTGGTTGCAGTGAGCCAAGAGCATGCCACTGCATTCCAGCCTGGGTGACAGAGTAAGATCATGAGGAAACAAAAAAAAAAACAGAGCAGTCATTTTGGAAAACTGTGGCAATTCATCAAAAAGTTAAACATATGAGCCCGCGGGTTCGAGACCCGCCTGGGCAACTTGGCGAGACCTCATCTCTACAATAAAATAAAAAAATCAGCCAGGCATGGTAGCACGTGCCTGTAGTTCCAGCTACTTGGAAGGCTGAGGCGGAAGGATCGCCGGACCCCAGCAGGTCGAGGCTGTGGTGGCCGGGAGCGGCCACTGCACTCCAGTCTGGGCAACAGAGTGAGACTCCAACTCAAAAAAAAAAAAAGTTAAACATAGAGTCATAGAGTTACCACAGGACCCAGCAATTTCATTCCTAGTTATATATCTCCAAGAGAACTATAAACACATTCACACAAAAACCTGCATGCAAATGTTCACAGCACCATTATGCATAATAGCCAAGAAATGGAAACAACTCAAATGTCCATCAACTGATGAGCAGATAAACAAAATGGAGTGTAAGACTACACTAAGGTAAGATGTTAATAATAGGGGGAGCTGGAGGTAGCGTTAGTGAGGAAAGGTATATGGGAACTCTCTATACTATGTGCTTAATTTTTCTGTAAACTCAAAATTGCTAAAAAAAAAATAAAGTCCATTTTAAAAAGTGGTATATTCATAGAGTGGAATACTATTCAGTCATAAAAAGAAATGAAGTACTAATACATGCTACACTGGTGAACCTGGTAAACATTATTCTAAGGGAAAGAAGTCACACATGAAAGGCCACGTATTGTATAATGCCATTAGAGATGTCCACAACAGGCAAACCCATAGAGACAGAGAGTAGGGTAGTGCTTCCCAGAGACTAGGGGAAAGGAGAACAGAGAGTGACTGCTAATGAGTATAGGGTTTCCTTTTGGGGATGACACAAGTTTTTGGGATCAGAAAATGGTGACTTTGTACAACAGTTTGGACAGATGAAAAGTTACTGAATTGCATATTTTTAAGGGCTGAATTTTATGGTATTTGAATTAAACCTCATTTTTTAAAAAAAGACAATTGCGCTAAGGGGGAGAGAGAGGCAGTCTTGACCTTGGGTACACAAGGTAATGGTTTTATTTCTTGGCTATAATTTCATGACATCTTCAACTCATTGGGTACCCAATACCCTTTGTACAATTTAATCTTTCTCTTTTATGTGCTGTCTTTACTTCCCATTGTGGCATATTCTTTTTCTTTAACATATTATTCCAAGGTGGGGACTATTAACAAAATTCATCACGACTGACATCAGGCACCATTAGGAGATAGAGAGTTTCTTTTTCACACAGTTTTAGTTTCTCCCTGTGAAGAAATGACCTTCTCTTGGGTTGACCAAAAGCAAGGTGAAGAATAATCCATTAAGACATGTTGTGCATATCAATAATTCAGGAAGAACAAGAGCAGAGATGCTAGCATTCAATGGAAGTCAAGGACCAGGCACTGGCCCCATCAAGATAAAACCTTCTACACCTCCTTGCACAGTACTGTCATCGCAGAAATTAGAGGACAAATGTCAAGAATGTGAACTCATGCGAGCCATTAATCTGTCTTTTCATCTCATAAACATTGACAGTATAACTTTGTTAAAGAAAAGAATGGATTAGAGAGGATGTTTCCCTGCCAATGCTCATGTCCTTTTTCCTTAAAGTTATCACTTCAGCTTTTCTAAAACTATCTCTGTTTATATACTATGTATATATATATGTATTTCTGAGATACAAAATATTTATTTACATAGTGCAGATTCTGAGAATTGACTTTTTCTGATGTGCATGACATTTCATTCATTGCAATACTTATCTCCATCGCAGCTTATAGCTTCTAATATTTTGCAATTATTGAACATCTATATGTATATACACACAACATCATACTCATATTTAAATCTCAAAGAAAATAAAACAACTAAGTTAGCAATTATACCCAGCTCCATAAATCTGCATCAAGATAATCTGTCTTTTTTTATAATTTGTGGTCACTTAAGAAGGTACCAAGTAATGGCTTAGTATAATTTAAGCTAGAATTAATCATATAGTTTAAATATCAGTCAGAACATCCAGATGATATTTCCTCAGCTCTGCTCCTTTAAAAAAAAAAATCTCTTCATAATGAATAGATATGTCATTGTACTTAATTTTTAACAATGATTTCAGAAATTATTTCACTCTCCACCTCCTTTAAAAATGATGTTTCTGGGCTGGGTGCAGCGGCTCATGCCTGTAATTCCAGCACTTTGGGAGGCCAAAGTGGGTAGATTGTTTGAGCCCAGGAGTTCGAGACCAGCCTGGGCAACATAGTGAAACCTTGTCTCTACAAAAAAATAAAATAAAAAAATTAGCCAGGCATGGTTTTGTGTGCCTGTAGCCCCAGCTACTGAGATGGAAGAATTGCCTGACTCCAGGTGTTCAAGGCTGTTGTGAATCGTGATCACTGAGATTATGCCACTGCACTCCAGCTGGGGCAAAAAAGTGAGACCCCTTCTCTAAATAAATAAATAAATAAATAAATAAATAAATATATATGATTCAGACAGACAGACATATTGTTTCAAATGTGCAGTCACTCTGGTCATACTGCTGTGATGAAAACCTGAAGCATAAGTATACTGACCTGGCTTCACGAAGCCCGACTTTGATTCCTTCTTGTATCGAGCTGACTGAATGTTTCCTTCACCAGCCATTCCAATTGTGCATTTCTTTCTGGTAAAGTCTTCATCACTTCCAGGGCAAAAACCAATGGGGCTGTTTCCAGCATCTGATGGCGTCTTCACAGGAGATACTGACTGGCTACTAGGACAGCCTGTGTCATCTAGAAGACAAGAATCAAGAAATGTTTAATGATGAGGGGAAAATCAGTGATTGCAAGGAGAAGCCATAAAGCATGCACATGTGTGCTCACACACATGTATCTGCTTATGATGCCCCAGGTTAACTGTTGTGTATGAGTCTTCTTTAATGACTTTCCTTTTATTTTTCCATATTCTAGTCACTCATGTTCACAAAGAAAGTATCAACTATTTTAAGGCAAACGCTCATAAGCTTTTTGATCACAAATATTTCTGTAATGTTCACCTTGTCAAAACATAAAGGTACGATCATTTTTAACACTTCACATAGTATAATTTTGGGTTGTCTATGTCCATAGATTTTTAGACAGTGTTAGTAATAAGAAGTTCACCAGAAAAACTCATTGTCTTTAGTTTGAACCCTTCGCAATTTGTTTATGTTAGGAAAACAAAGTTACTTGGATATTATTGACCACCTTCATGTTTTGATCACTTGGCCCATCAAATGATTAATAGTTTGATAGATAAAATATCAGCCTTTAGAGTTCAAGGAAGCAGAAAGAAGGGATCTTGTTTTATCATATACATGCAACCCGAAATAGATAAATCAGATATATTACTGTCAGAAATAAACCAGTAAAAATAAAAATGATATCTAGATTAGAAATGTTCCCTTAACTTTCAAGTAACAGATTATTACCAGGATCATTATTTTTAGTTAATATGCATAATATGAAGTGACCCATGTAGATTCTTACTAAGCAAACAGGAAAGTTGTACTGCCACTCCTATAAATGCTTTCCATATTTATTAAAGTATTTATTATGGTTAGTTAATTCATTTATACTTTGATGAACAGAACTATATTGGACTTCAAAGACAAACCAATATGACTTCAAAGTATGCCTACTCAAACTGATCAGTTAGTGGTAAGTTTTCATTATTAAATAATTCTTTATTATACGAAAATATTTTAATGCCAGAGTTACTTTAGTAGCTAATTAGACAAAAGAATGAATAAAGGCATTTAGTACTCATAACTCTTAGAACTACTACATTTTTATGAACACTAAGGAAACTAAAATAATTTGCCACCTATCAAAGAGTATCTTAGAACTCCACAGCTTGAATAAAGATAGAACCAGGCCTGAATAGAACATACTGATTGCTAGAGTCCATCTAAAAAAAAGAATGGCCATTGCTTCATTTTTGGCCTTTACTTCACTTTTTATTATGAAATATCCCAGTTCCTGGAACAAAGGAAACTTGGCACTAATACAATGATTTATTTCTCTTGATAACTCTTTTTCAACTTTTGAGTATATTCGTATACACTCAATGCTGCATTCGTAGAGACTCAAAGGCTGGTATGTTTCTGGAAGTGGATGATTTTTAGTCTACTTTTCATGCCTGATGTATCTGGGCTCCTTTAAACATTCTCTGTTCTTCCTAAACTCCTGAAGATACTCTGGCTCTGAATGGCAGAGTGATGAGTACCCTTGCTGGCTATTTCATTGCTCACTGCCCTTGCCTTTCCCTCATATTTGCACATATCAGGCTTCAACCCAAAGAAATTTGAGCCCCTTTCTAGAGGTGCAAAGCTGCTAATTACTAAGACAAATTCCAGAAGGCTCAACAGGTCTGCAAATTGCCTTTGGAAAGCCTCTTTTTCTTGATTCCTGTCCCAAAGCAGCTAAACTCAAACGAAGGAAGTCTAATCATTCAAAATTACCAATTGCCTTTCTAATTCTTTCCCTATGAGTTGGTTTCATAAATTACTTCTCTTGAAAGAGAAATGTGCCCCCAAAATAAAAATCCATGTTAAGAATGTCTACCCTAAAACTCATTTTTTTTCTTGAAAGTTCTCAGACTCATGGGGATGAAATCAAACAATTTCTAGGATTGAGGAATGCTGTCAAAATTATGCTTTTGGTTCTATTACCATTTTTTCTGGAGTTAAATAAGGAAAGGATATGTATATATCATGTTTTCAGCTAGCCATTTCTAGGATTAAGTGTTGGAATCTGGTTAAAAATTGGAAAACGAAATTATTTAAAGTGGTAGCAGTGTAGAACAGGCAGGAACAGTTTTTCACCTGGAGTGTGGTGCCTCACCTGTCATCAGTATTTACAGCCAAGATCTCCAGGAGCAGAGAGTGAGAAGATTAAAACCTAAATAAATCTTGAACTTTAGGTACATCTTTCAGCATTTGAACCACTATATCATCATCTTTTAACTGTCTACTATTGTGCTTCATATCGAGTAGGGAAAGAATAGGAAAAGAATACATGGGTCTTTCATCAGTTAAATGATTATGTACCTGGGCCCCATCATGATGGAGCACATCAGTAAACTAAAAGTAATTGGGTATATACCACTTACAGTGCACGATTCTTGTAACTGGCAGATCTATTAAAGTAAACCCATGCCCAAGAAAATTGTTGGGTTCTCAGAGAAGCCTAGAGCGTTTGCCTGTTTCGTCTAATGGACCCAACACTAAATAACGAATCTAGTTTCAGAGAGGGCAGGGCCATTAATATTCTTACTACAGAGAGCACACTTCAAGTTATGCAAAGTAAGACTCCAGTAAAGGCACTGAGTTTCATGTGCCAGACGGTCATCTGGTCACCCATGGCACCTGAGGTATTTTCCTTTGTGTAGCACTGAAGAGGTTCTCTTCTCAACAAGACTTGTTCAGGGCTCTTTCCAGGCTCTTCATACCCCCTGTCTTCCTCCTCATGGCCACAGTTGGAAGCTGAGCTCAGTTCAAATGAAGATAATTCAAAATTCAATGTAAAATATTCTTAGTTCATATTTACTCGAGATTCTAAGCCTAGTAAAATCAAGCTGATGTTCTATAACTGTTCACATCTAATCTTGCAATGCTAAACTACAGGTAGACCAAGCACACATCAGAGATTTATTTATTAAACCTGCTTCAGTTAAACTTTTTGAGTGTGCCTTCTGTTTTCTGATGCTATCCTGACTGCTAAGTTTGCCCTGGCGTATCTCTAGATTTATAAACATAATATTTATTCTAGCTTTTATACATTATATCAACACAAATAAATTTTCAATAGCAAATATTTCTAATATGACACCATGAGGTAACTGTTTTTGGGCAGGAAATGGCAGGAATCCTGAATGATCTGCCAAAAAAGTGTGAAATATTTCAAATGTCCAGAATACCTAATAAAAGAAGGAACATTGCAGTCTGGTTTTGCCATAAGGGAAGCTTTGTTCCAAGGCTGTAGGAATAAGATGTAAAAGACTGGTGGTCTATTGGAGAGAGAGAAATTTTAAACACACACACACACACACACACACACACACACAATTCTTACATAGTTGAGTTTTTACTTTCTCCTTTATTCATGGTAAGTATAACTTTATTTTTTTAAAAGGGGACCATTTTATATGTTTTACAGTGTGGTTCATTTGAAAATATGAGGTAATTTCCTTCTGGAGTCCACTCATTTAAATCCTATTTAGATGGGTTCAAGATGGCCTCTGGTAGAACTCAGGTATGGTCCCTGGTGGAACTCACGTAAGTTACTATGATCAAGGCCACATCTAAATGATCACAATTCTACAAGGAGGAGGCTAATTTACACCTCCTTCTCAATTTATATTAAGGAATAGGTTCCTTTGTTGTTGTTGTCTTGTCATTTGCCTAGAATCTGGCAACAAAGAATTAAGGGCAATAGAAATAATACTCACAGATCCAGGAACTCCAGAAGTTGTGGTCTACCTAAAGAACTATAAAAATATACCCATGGACTTGTTTCCAAATTGTCATTAAGGAAAATAAAAATGAAGCTAAGGTGTATAAAAACAGACAACTATTACAATTTTGAGGACTGGATGTTGTTAAAAGAATTTTTTTTATATTCTATTTTTTCCTCTATATTACAAGCTCTTTTTTGAGATATGGCATATATTTCATAACTGTAAAGTTATTCTACTTACAATTATGAAGAATATGTGTCTAAGTACTTTTTTAAAAATGTAAATATCATTTTAAGTGTATTTGCTAAATTTAAACAAATCTTCTGTTGAGGTTGTTAAATTCTTAGCCTTTTAAGTTATAAAACTAGCAAGACATGGTGGTATAATGAATGAATGAAATAATCTGAACATCAAAAAATAATAAATGTGGATGACTGATAATCATTAGATGTATAAAAAAATTTGTGAGCTCACAGTCAAACAAAAAAATAGAGTGAGAAAGGTGCCTTTCACTCCCCAAATTCCTAGTTCCCTAGAAATAATTGAAAGTGATTCAGGGACCAATTCTGTTTATTGAAAATTAGCAATTAAAAGAATGAAAGAATTAGCATGTATTCTTATTGTAAAAAGTGTTCCTATACAAACTGTATTTCAGTGGAACTGAAATCCCTCACTGATACCAGAATGTTCGTCCCTATAGAAGCATTCTGGTTAATGAAAGTAAATGGAAAAATAGAAAGAGAAAATTACTATTTTGCAACTTCTAATGAAATGACTGATTTAGGCAACAAACATAACAGATGAAACCATTAGACAAAAGGCTGACAGAAAGTTGACAGTGATGGATTCAGGCCTTACCCAAATGTATCCACATAGTTCTCTTGGCATCACCAAGAGACAGACATTATGTACCTTCAAAAGGGATGTGAAAAGAAGCACACAGCACTACTTATGAAGTAGTCTTGCCACAAGAAAAACTGCCCCCAAATCTAATCAAGGCTTTAAAGCAACTGTCCATCTTACTAAATATATAGAGAACAAAGTAATGAGTTAAATCAGAGATTGACAAACTGCAACCTGCGGGCCAAAGTCTGTCCAATGTCTGTTTTTGTAAATAAAGTGTTCTGGGAACACAGCCACACCCAGTCCTTTAGATATTGTCTATGGTGGCTTTCAAACTACAATGGCAGATTTGAATATTTGCAACAGAGGTCACACGACTGGCAAAGTAAAAAATATTTACTATCTGGCTTTTTACAGAAAAAGTTTGTTGACCTCTGGGTTAGATGATACCTTCAGAAAGCAAATGGACACTTCTGAGACAATTCGGGCTATTTCAATGCTCTTTACTATACCCAGGAATTATGTTAATTGTGTTAGTAATTTAAATGGCACTGTGATTATGTAAGAAAAATGTGCATCTGTTTGTTTGTTTGATTGTTTTTTACTAGTGAAGGCTGAGGTATATGCAGGTAGACATGAAATGACACAATGTCTGGAAATTAGTTTTAAAATACTTCTGCAAAAGAAAAACAAGAGACATAGCTAACATGGCAATATCTTGTTATCATTTAATCTGAATAAAGTGGATAATAGGATATTAGAGTTCATTATACTATTCTTTCTGTTTTTGAGTGTGCTTTAAAAAGTTTCAAAATATTTAATTTCTAAAAACATTATTTTAAATGCACACCTATTTAAAAATAGATACAAAGAAAGCATTTTTAAAGACCAATTCCTTCTGGTAGAAGATTTTAATTTATTTCCATTTTTCTCACTATTTTAAAAATTGCTTTAATAACAAACAGTATAGTATATCTTTGGTCAAATCTTTCATTAGCTCATAGAATGTGTGTCTAGTAGAATTATTACAACTTCCAAGACACTTGAGATAACTTACATTTCCATTATTACTATTATTTTTTTTTTTTGAGTTGGAGTCTCACTCTGTCGCCCAGACTGGAGTGCAGTGGCCGCTCCCGGCCAGCCACCGCAGCCTCGACCTGCTGGGCTCCGGCGATCCTTCTGCCTCAGCCTTCCAAGTAGCTGGAACTACAGGCGCGCGCTACCACGCCTGGCTAATTTTTTTTTGGTTTACTGTAGAGATGAGGTCTCGCTTGCCCAGGCGGGTCTCAAACCCGCGGGCTCAGGCAATCCACTCACCTCAGCCTCCCAAAGGCGCGGGATTACAGGCTGAGCCACCGAGCCTGGCTACATTTCCATTATTATATGAGTTTATCCACTTATTAAATTTCTGCCACCATTAAATATTATTTTGTTGCATTTTTTCAAACTAATAATTAAAAATGCATTTTTAATGTTTTAATTTACATGGATTTAATTGCTTGTGACATTTAATGTCTTTCACATTTGTTAGCCTTTTTTACTTATGGTATGAATTGTTCATGTCCATGGATAATTTTTCTGTTGGGTGGTTCAGGCTTTCTTGTTGATCTTTAAGAAATCCTTATGTATGAGAAGCATTAACATTTTGTCATATTTCACACAGTTTGTTGTTTGCTTTTAACTTTATAATGTTTTTGACATTCAAATTATCTTCTATTCTGTCAAATTTTTCCATACATTCCTTTGTGATTTCTTTCAATGCTTTTATACTTAGAATGTCATTTTTTTAACTCAAAGATCAACTAAATGTTTACCTATACGTTCTCCCAAATAGTTATAGTTTCATTTCTCATTTATATTAAATCCATCTGGAATTCATTTTAAAATGTGGCGTGAAGGTTAGATGCTAACTTTATTATTATTTGTGACTTTAAGAAAATCTATCCTTTCTGCTGTGCAATGCATTCTATGATAAAAATTTGAAGCCAATGAGTAATTTTTGTATAACTCCTTTATACATTTTAAAATATTGGAATTGTCCAAATGTGCATGTGTGCATTATAAAATTTCCTAATATTTAACCAAAATGACTAATAACCAGTGACATCAAACACATTTGGGACAATTATGACCAGGTCCCTACTTAAATCTTCTTGCACCAATTACATGTAAGAATAAAACACCAAGTTCTAAACAGTATAACTAAAAGACTTCTTTGAAGTCCAAGAAGCATCTCTAAAGCTTCTGGTTCCCTTTTGAATTTAGATCTCAAAGCCCACTGTTTTTCAAAAACATTGAACTAAACAATTCCAGAAGACATACTTAAAAATAACATCAGGCAGAGGAAAACATAGTTTTATGCCATAATGTCTTGAAACATTCAGTTATGGTTTGATGTTCAGCTGCATAATTTGAAGGAGAAATCATTGCTATTTTAAGGAAATATTATTTTAAACTATATGGAAATCTAGGTGACCTAGATTTTCATGAACAGCAGAAGCATTTACTGAGCACTTATTCATTGATTCAATAAATATCTACATTGCATTAGACACTGCTATAGATTTTACTGTTCTTATTGTTCCAGATACTGGCATTTTGGAAGACAGTTGAATGACGACAGATAAAATGTCACAGCTTAATCTCATGATTAATCTGCGCCATATACTGAATAGATATTGGTAAGGCAAGAAAACTAACATTAAGTACCTGTCATGTGGCAAGTGCACTAATTTTTATTATATAATTTTAACAATTTGTTATAGCAGGAAAAACTGAGATACAGAGAGGTTAAGAATTTCACAGTCACACAGCTACTAAGTAACAGACTCAAGATTCAAACTCAGGTTTGTCTGACAAAGTGCCTGTTCTACTCATCACCATAAGCTGTTTTCTAAAATTTTCTACTTATGTTGTTCTAAGAGGAAACATCAACAATTCTGGGAATACCCAAATTAAAAACAGACAAAGGAAGCTGTTAGAAAGAAGCCATCCCATAACCAGCAGACCACAAAAATTTAAGGCAAGAAATTCTTTCTAGATGTTGTCAGTATTCCTTCCTCAACACATGTAGTCATATAAAATGCATACAATTCATTTTCTGTTTTAGGTTTTCAATGGCAAAGTTTCAAATTCTATTACTTTGCCTAGTTTCAGTATATTTTGTAGTGAGAACTCACAAATCTACAAGGTTGAAAACAAATTTTGCTTCACTGTTTTACAGTATATTACTAAACAGTGGCCAATGTTGAAGTGCAATCATCTCATCCATCCGTCTGTCTGTCCATCCGTCTGTCTGTCCATCCATCTGTTTGTCCATCCATCTGTTTGTCCATCCATCCATCCATCCATCCATCCATCCATCCATCCATCCAGTCAGCCAGCCAGCCAGCCAGTCATCCATTTATTTCTTCCACAAATAATTTCCTATTGTATGTTAGGTATTGTTTTAGGTGTTAAAGATATAGTGATAAAGAAGACTCTGGATTCTTGTCTTTAAGGAGATCACATTTTAGTGATGAGGAGAGTTAATAAGTTAAAAAATACATTTAAAATATTTTGGATTGCGATATACTGTTAATGAAATAAACTAGGTGTTACTGCTTAGATTAACAAGATGGGAGCAAGGCAGGTACTTCATTAGATATGTTGTCACAGAAGACTCCTGAAGAGGTTATTTGAGCCAAGCCCCCAAAATGAGAGGAAACTAATCATAGAAAAGGTAGAAAAAACAATTCCAGGCAGACAGAACAAGTACAAAAAGCTCTGAAACAGGAAAGAATATGGTACATTGAAGAAACTGAAAGGAAGTCAGAGGCTGATGGGGAGGAGATAATTGACGATGGGGTTGAAGTACTCCCAAGTTGTGCAGGACTGTAGGCCAGGAATCAAGTTTGCTGTAAGTACAATGGGAGACAGGAGATACATTAAGCATGAGATGACAAAAATTTGGTTTGTGCTTATAAAGGAGAATAGACTGAATTAGTGATAATATATCTAGCTAATATTTTTTGAGTGCCTACTAAGTACCAAGCACTATTCTAAACACTTTACTTAATACAAGTCTTAAATAACTTCATCTAATATCCCTTTCAGATAGGCACCTGTGCCTTCCTGATTTGCAAGGGGCATACAAAACTAGTTCTAGTGTGTTTTTAAAATTATGTTATTTTATTTTAAAGGTGTGGGGTTAGCTCTAGTGTTTAAGCTGCCTGCTCAGGCTTGTGATCAGTAAATGGTAAAGCCGTAGTATGATCCAGACAGTCCAACTCAGATCTTCCTTAACCCCATGCTGCATAGCCTATGCTGCAGGACAGAAGCAAACAAACTCATTTGGAGGGTACTATCATAGGAGAAACGAGAGGTAACAGTGGCTTGACTCAGTTGGTAGTAGTGAAAAGGGAGAAAAGTAGATGGATTTGAGATATATTTGGAAGAATAATTGAAAGCATGTATTTATGATCATGAAAAATACAAAAAAAGATATCAGGGATGTCTTTTAGGTTTTCTCCTTAAACTAGTGGGAATTGGTAGTCATTTCTGAGTTGGAGACAAATGGGTTTATTACTGTGTCGGGGTGAAATCAAGGATTCTGATTGTGATATGTCAAATTTGAAGCAAAAGTTAAACATGACCTTGGAGATATCGATAGGCACTTGAATGAGTAAGCCTGGAGTCCAGGGATAGGCCTGGAGCACTACCACTCTACAGGGGAAGACAGGAAGAGAAGAAGGCCAGCTCAGGTGACTGAGAAGTGACTTGAGAGGTAGGAGGAATACTCAGAGGATCACAGAAGCCAAGGAGGAAAATTTTCCTTAGGAGAAGGGCTTGTTCAGTCATGTTGAGTGCTGTAGAGAGGTCAAGGAAAATGAGGGTAGAAAAGAAATGTTAGATTTGCTAACATGGTCACTCATGTGCTTGATAAGGGCCAATTATGGGAGCCAGGATTTTGTTGAAGCTTTGCTGAGATGAGGGAGAAGGGAAATGGGAAGGTAGCTGAAAATAAAGGAGGGGCCAAGGGGAGCTTCTTTTATTTGTTTGTTTGTTTGTTTATTTTATTGTGAAGCGTGCATGTGCTGATGGAAATGAGCTTGTCAGAGGAACTCAAGTGAGCACCTCACACCGAGACAAGTTAACCTACATCTATAAAAAGGAAATGGAGAGTGGAGTAATTATTTAGTGAGTGCCTTCCTTGTTTCTTGGAGACAAAATAATCATTTTAGATATAAACATTCCCAGGATTTCTGAGCTATTTTGGAGCCTTGAGTACTCCCATAAAAGTCATTCTGGTGAAGCCCTGGGCAGTAGAAGATGTGGGGCGAGGTGAGGTAGCTCTGCTTCTCCAGGGGACTTGGGGCTCTCTCTGCAACAAGGGCAGAAGACTTTGATTTCCACCAAGCATCAAGTTGTTCGATTTGCATTAGCAGCCCCTGGAGAAGGAGTTTAGAGGAGAAAATATCTCGGCCCAAATATCTAATGTAGTCAGAGTAATGAATCTAACCAAAGGTTTTGGTGAGGGAGGAGCTGAAACTGGGAAACAGAGGGTGACTCTATCACTGCCAGATGACAGTGACTTGACAGGTAGGAGGAACACTGAGCTCTTGCACAGGGGTGGTGAATTACCCTGTCAGGAGAGCTTTTATTTTTTTGTTCTTTTTTTCTTTTTTTGTAGGGTTAGGATCTTTCCAAAATAGACATGTTACACATCTTTCTGACCTGCTGCCTTCTTAGCAATATGGGTTTATTTGCAGTTTCTAGGTCACATCTTTTTAAAAGGCTCAGTTATTATTATTATTTTTTAAAAATTTCTTTAGTGGGAGAAAATGGGGAGGAGGGGAGGAGAAGGCTAAAGGACAGGAAGGAAAGGAGAAACAGAATTCAAGAAGCTATTTCTTTTTTTTTTTTGAGTTGGAGTCTCACTCTATCATCCAGACAGTAGTGCAGTGGCACGTTCCGACCACCACAGTCTCGACCTGCTGGGCTCCAGCGATTCTTCCATCTCAGCCTTCCAAGTAGCCGGAACTATAGGTGTGCGCTACCACACCCAGCTAATTTTTGATTTATTATAGAGACGAGGTCTTGCAAAGCTGCCGAGGTGGGTCTCGAACCCGCAGGATCAGGCGCCTCAGCCTCCCAAAGTGCTGGGATTACAGGCTGAGCCACCAATCCTGGCCAAGATGCTACTTCTTAAACTCTGAAAAACCAATTTTAAGGACACTCCAAACCACTCTAAGGACACCTGAATTATAGTTAAGGGTCTTAGAGCAATGTAAGTATTCCCCCTCCCTTCTAGTTTTTTCTCACATTGAGAAGCTAAAGACAGTGATGATCAAGATAGAATAAGAAATAAAAACGGTATAAATTTAAGGAAAAAGCAATGTTCATTAATCAGTTTACATAATTGCTACATTTGAGCTTTTTCTATTTAGAAAGCAAGGAACTGTTTTAGATGTGTTTGCATCATGGAATTTACTTTAAAAAAAAAAAAGAAACAAAAAAGAAAATAGAGCCAAAGAAGAAATGTGTTTATAAATAGTCTAATCCTAGTGTCATTCACAAAACAAAATCCTGGGCCGGACATGGTGGCTTATATCTGTACTCCTAGCACTTTGGGAAGCTGAGGCAGGATGGTTGCTTGAGTCCAGGAGTTTGAGACCAGCCTGGGCAACACATAGTAAGAACTTATCTCTACAACAAAATCAAAAAATTAACCTGTTGTGGTAGTGAGTGCCTACAGTCCCAGTTATTCAGGAGGCTGAGGTGGGAGGATCACTTGAGCCCAGGATATTGAGGCTGCAGTGAGCTGTGATCATGCCACTGCATTCCAGCCTGGGTGACAGAGTGAGATGCTGACTCAAAAAAAAAATCTGAATTTTGAAAGTTAGCCTCAAAGAAAAAATGTCCATTCACAAAAGGATGGTTGAATAAATGATGTTCCTCTGGAAAGTGGAATGTGGTGCTGTCATTATGATGAATGTGGGGACTTCTCTGTGCTGACAAGCAATGATAGGTACAGAGACTGTCTGGAATATACATTCCTTGTGGGCAGGAGCCAAGCCTGCAGCGTTCACTACTCTAGCTCTGCTACTAGAGAGAGTCTTGCACATAATAGGTGTCCAATACACATTTACTTAATTAACAAAAGGATCACGGATCCATATAGTATGATCTCACTTTAACAAAAAGTAAAACAAAATAAATCCAATAAATGTGATTACATCCACTCTGACACACGCATTGACACATCTTACAATAAAAGGTTTTTGCTATTTTTTAGTTAAAAACAAAAGTATAATCACCGTAAAGGAAATATAATCCTCACAAACACTCTAGATTAAACAGAAGAGTAGGTCAGAATCTACAAGATCTCAAGATTCGAAAGATCCTGCCTACATGGACACCCAAGTCAGTCTCTCACAGCGGTCATGCCTACATGGACACCTTGATCAGTCTCTCACAGAGATCCTGTCTACATGGACACCGAGGTCAGTCTCTCACAGGGGTCAGGTCTACATAGACACCAAGGTCAGTCTCTCACAGAGGTTACGTCTACATGGACACCTAGGTCACTCTTTTCCAGGTATTCTGTCTACATGGACACCAAGTTCAGTCTCTAACAAGGATCCTGTCTACATGGGCACTCACAAAAAGAGAGAGAATAAAGCCTAGCCAGCCAAAAAGAAGAGAGGAAAAAAATCCACATTGAGCAGGGTAAAGTTGACAGATGAGGCTTCCAGCACATGGGGGTGAATGCTGTAGGATCCCAACGACAGCCTGGGTGTGTATTTGGGAGCCTGGTTTGGGTGTCCTAAAGAGAGTACAGTCAACCTGAAATGACTGGACTACATCTGGAGACACAGGAGCCTAGCAGCAGGCAGGAGACCTTTGGGCTTGAGCACTGTTGCCCATCATAGAATGAGTATCAAGCAGTAGTGGTGGTTTCTGGCAGTAACTGTTACCTTGAGTCAGACAAGTCACTTTACAATGCAAGTACACCCAGAAGTCCCACACATCTGAAGTGCACCAAGTCTCCCCTTGGTCAGTGGAAGGAGACAGGCTTTCTCAGAATAACAAGCACCTGGAGGGTGGGGTACCCACCAGTGTCAAGTCAGAATCCTGGGAAACATGAGTATGTGGCCTGTGCTGATTACCCTCTTGACTGTAATCTGTGTTGCTAGTCTTTCTGATGGCTTGCATGGCTGAGAAATAAGAATGAAGGAAGACAGTACTCCTCACTTTTCCCTAACTATGCCCTGCACTTTTAGGACTCAATGCTTTTAGACACTTTGTCTGCCATGTATGTCGTGGTCTGCTTCTAAACTCCTACACAGTCCTCAAAATCTTGCTTATGTGCCAACCCTTTTGTAAAGCCTTTTCTGGTTTTCTTAGCAAGAGAGCTCCTTCTAGCTACCCACAACACTGGGGTCATGGTTCTATGGTGGAGCTGAACTCCTCAGGATGGGAATGTTCATTTAACAAAACTCTTAAACTGAGTATGGAGTATGTGTCTAGTTGCCTTATCCCACCAGCTACTAAGATAGTGCCCAGCTGCCAATATATTTTATTAAATAAATGAGGATTCTTCGCTTGTCCTATTCTCATAATTATGTCTTCTACCAAATCCTGACAATCTTATTAAGTAGCTGCTATGAGTCAGGTATGACGCAGGGAACTAAGTTGTTCCTACTTTTATGGAGTTTATGGTCTACTGGAGAGTCAGGTAACTAAAACAGATTCTATAACCAGGCCATGTGGTATGATAGAGAAAGCATGAAGATGGGGCATCTAACCTAGACTTTGAAATATGTCTTTTGGCTTCTTCCTGTGACCTATAAATACACTTGTTCATTTTCACATTCAGCCTTACTTCTTTTCTTCTTACTTATGTGTCTTTTTCGATCTACTCCCAATCTTGCTACTATTTTTAATCTTTCTCTCTCTCCCTCCCTCCATTTTATTCCTTCTTTACTGTCCACTTCTCCTCAGTCAAAACACTTTATCAAATACCTGCCATTTGATAAATACCTGATTTTCATTGTAAAGGTAACATGTGTTTTTATTCTATTTTCTTTTTCCCACCGCAGTTAAGCTTTTCAAAAAAGTTATCTACACTCTCTCTATTTGTCATCTCTCACTTATGTCCCAGCCTGATTGTATGTGGACCCCAACACCACCTCAGTTTATGGTCTACTGCTTCTGCCTGAGAGCACTGAAAACCCAGTGGTCTGATCCTTGGTCACTATTTAAGACATATTTTACTTAATCTTGCCCTGACATCTGAACCTGTTGGCTACTTTCTTCCTGAACTCTGTCTTCCTTTGGGATTGTCACATTTGGCTCCCCTCATTCCTCCATGAATGCTCATTCTCAGGTGCCTTAGTTTCCTTTTTCTGCCTACTCCTGCTGTACCTCAGCGTTCTCTCTTTGGTCCTCTAATCTTCTTCCTCCATGCATTCCCCTCTGGTAATATTATCAGCTCCTTGGACTTCCACTGTCACTATCTTGGTATTCTCTTTGATGTTCTAAACCTTTGTCTCAAAAGCAACAAAACTTAAACTGAACTAATTAACTAGACTCTGTGTCCTTCTTCCCAGTTCTGCTACTCCTTCGGTGTTCATCCAGTGAAAATCTAGGCACAATCTTTCTTTTCACCTGCCACTTGCAATTGGTGACTATGCCCCATCTGCTCTAACCCCAAACCTCACAGATATCATTTCACCAATCTTCTCTTTGACTACTGCAGTGGCCTTCAAATCAGAAAGGCGCCTCCGCATCATTCTAGTCCTCCCCTATCCACTGTCCAATACATACACAGAAACATTGTCCTCTAAATCATACATCTGCTCATAATGCTTCCTTGCTGGAAAACCCTTTATTGGCTCTGCAAGATCTTTAGAAATTGCAAATTGGCTGCCCTTGAGTCATACTCAGCTCTGTGCACAAGCTATGTGGCCCACAGGGTTAGTTCCAAAGCTGAATTTTAAAAATCCTGAATACCTTTAGCAGTGGCACACACTGTTTTAGAGATCCTGCTCTTGTCTTCTGCCCAGATGGCCTCACTCTTTGCCTTACTAGCCTAGTTCCTGTACAGACTTTGAGCCACGGATCAAGACTGGAGCACAGCATAAAAACCCTTTAAAGATGTGGCCTGCCTGCCACTCTATTTCATTTCATGCTTTTAACTCAGGCTTGCTAATGCCAAGGCTCCTGTTTCTCCACTACACCACGCTAATGAACGTTACTCCTTTGCATCTTTGGGTTTATGAAATGTGAGAGGCCAGTGGCACTAATAAGGGGAGCACCAAACTCAAATTACAAGACAGGAGTGTGTGTGGGAGGTGAGCATGAGCAAAAGGGACAGAGACCCAAAACAGGTGAGTAAAGGTCATAGTGTGGGAATCCTACCCAGATGGGATCATTTGCTACCTCATTTATTTCAGTGTCAGTGTCAAATGTTACCTCATTTATTTTTCCTGTCCCTCTGTTTTACTCATTTTTGTAGTCTAAGCACAATTCCTTATCCTTATCAAACATTTAATAGATGCTTACTGGATAAATATGACTGGGGGAGGTTTGCAAAAAGCTGAAAGTCCCACTATTCTCAAGCCTCAGTTTCTCTTCTTTCAACCTCCTTCAGTGTACACACTGTGTGTCCAGGGTACACTTCTGGTATGGCCAGTATACCCACCTTTAGTGTATTTCAAATCATCCCAATACCAAAAAAAAAAAAGCAAGATAATAAAAATATAGATAAAAATAGTAAATTCAAGGAGAGGATCATATAGGAAAATAAAGAAAGGAAATGCTTTCTCCTCCTTACTTTTCTACCATTTGAATACAAGTTAAACCCAATATGTAGATATAAATAATATCATGGCCAAGACTAACAACATGAGACCTGTAAATACAGAGCCAGACGCTACAATTTCTAAGGAATGTCGAGGCATCCCTCCACATCCACCTGCCTCATGGCCACTGGTTTCAACAACCTGGCTGGCCACCATGTCTACCACCTCTGACCCTTGTTCTTCTTGTAGTACACCCCTTTGGGTATAGCCCTCACACTCCTCACATGAAACCCCCAAACACACACAGATCACAAGGCAGTGAGGCTCTGCCTTCAGTATGTATATGAATCATCAGGAAAGCCTGTCAAATCCAGATTCCTAGGACCCTTCATTTCAAGATGGTACATTTGGGATGGGGACAACATATCCTCATTTTAAACACATTTTACTGCAGATTCTAAACTAGACAGACACCATCCTCTGAAATTGGAAAACATTCTCATAAAGACGAGTGTTTTAGAACATGAAAAATTTTCAGGTGAAGTACCTTAATTTACTTTCAGTCATGGTCCACTTCCACCATAATAACCTTTCACAGTTCCCACTGCTAAGAATTTTGTTTATTAAATGACATTATTTTGCTCTTGTCCTAATTGAAGTTACCATATTCTCAAAGAAATACTCCCCATATAGCCTTCATTTGTGACCTATTTCATTAGGTACATATCTCTGCAGCTGAGGCAGCTAAACATTTGAAATATATATTATGCAACAGTACCTAGGTGCCACACTCATCAAAGTGATACTCAATTCTTGGGGTCTTGGTGTTTTAATTCACAGTAGGCTGGCAGCCATTCAATTATAGTATAATTTGGTATTGTAGCTCACTTCATGTTAAGCAGTTCATCTCAATTTTAATCATTATGTTCAAAGTTCACTTGATCCAGATGCCAAGTTTCCTCAACTGGACAAAAGCATAGCAGACATATTTCTGCTTGGCAAAGCCTGGCAGATTTTTGGAGGCATTGTCATGCCTAGACAGGGCACTAGTCAGGTTATAATTTGCCTTAATTGTTCTCCCCACAAACGGCAACAATGATTACCTCGAGATCACTGGCACGCAAAGATTTTTTTCCAGCCACTGTAAATACCAAAATACTTTCTGCAAATACCTTACCTGGGATTAGATTGCAAAGAATCTCAGCTTCTATTTTCTTTAATTGGCCTGGAACATGTTTTTTAATGTGTCAAATCACAAGCTTGTCCATGTATCTGCATGTGCACATTAGAAACATGAAAATAACTCAGAGAAATTACTGATCTCCCATAAAACAATCAGTGTTCTATATGCATAATTTGCTCCACCTGCCATGTTTACAAGGCACCCCAAGGAGAACTAGCTTAAAACCCAGCAATCCATCTGCTTCCCTATTCTAAGGGGGTGATTATTGCCTCAACTAAGCAAGAAGGAATGCACAGCATGCTGCCAAACACATCAGGTGACTGATGTATGTGCCTGACATAATCAACCAGGTCATCTGCCCTTCTAATATTGACTGGAGTCATGGTATGGTTACAAACGCAATTCACTACTAACAGAAAAGGGGGAGAAAAAAGGACAGAGGCCAAGATTCAATGGGTCAAGACCAGAACACAAACCAAAACTGTAGGATTCATCACTTCTTGTGAGCATGTTAAAAACAAGAAACATGGCGGAAAAAGATATGATGACTTTAGTCCAAAACACTGGTTTAAACAAACAAACAAACAAGCAAACAAATAAGCCTGATATTTTTTTAAAGAAGAGGGCATGAAAGCAGTTGTTTTGTTTCTATAAACTATTAACTGTACTTCCTTATGTATTTTTAAAATAAGGCATTAATTAATATTTACTAAGACTGTACAAAGTTCTACTCGCTGGGCACATAAAACAGAGCCTGGCCTCAAATACAATATAAACTTAACTGTCTCCAATTCAAGTCACAGTGACCAAGACTGAATACAAACTGTGAATGTGTTGACTACAAACTCTAAAGAACAGACTTTTTTTTTTAAAGCCTAGAATGATGTCAAAGTGCAAAAGACACTCATATGCTGATAAAATGCACAAAACACATGCAGATTTTCAAAGAAACTCTGCTAATAAGAAGCTATTAAAAGAAGAGCTCTTTGGGGACACACCCCAAATGAATTGCAAAAGGTCACACACACAGCTCCTTCCCTCTGAAATGAGGTAGACACAACATACAAATTAGCATATAGAATAGTAAGTCATTAAATGTTCCTTGTCAAGGGTCCTGTGGGAAGACAGGAGGGAGGTGGTGGGTGGGGAGGAAAAGGGGAAAATGGGTAAAAACAGACAGGTTACTCTGGAAATAGTTCCAGTCCTTGAATTATAAGCAAAACACGGGGGTGCTGGTAGAGGAAACATCGTCGAGTTGTCATTTATTTTGCTGAAGTATCCTTATGCTTGTTTTAATACAAATCATAGGAAAGTCAGACTCTCAAAATAGAGGATAATTTTTTATATTAAGTAAATTTAACTTAATGTAAGCTCACTACATTATCTTTTTTTAAAAAATGAATATTTTAGAACATATAATGCTCTTCATAATGAATGCCTTTGATGCAGATTTGGAGAAAGAATCTCTAGTTTGCAGATCTGAAAATGTAATTTTCAAATTACATTTCATTGTGTTTGAAGTAATAGCTCTCTCTATAATTTCATGACCAAATTGTAAGAATTCCCCTAACTATGCACATTCCCTTGCACATTCGTGAATGTGATGACTTATAATGAAGAAAGGCTAATGCCGAAGGATTACTGTAAGGTTATGAAGCTATGGTGACAACAAACACCTCTAAAGTGTTTTAGTTTTGTTTTGGCAGAAGATGGCATTTTCTAACGTTTGGATGTACCTTGTTTTCTGACTTTACTGCCATCACATCCTGGCCTCAGTGTTAGACTGGGAGGATTAACACCAGCTTTTTCCCCCTGCTGGCTGAACATGTCTTACATTCTCTATCTCATTGCCTGCAGCAGTAGCGGTCCCTGTAGTACCAAACCCATTTATTTTCCACCCACCAACTGACCTCCTAAAGCATCATTAACATGCCCCCAAAGGCCTGGCTACTGTCAATTTTAGCCAGCGCAGCACTCAAAAGTCTTTATGGGGGTTCTCAGAATTCCATAGGAAAGGAATGCAAGAAGGAGAAAGGCATCAGACCCAGACCCTGGGGACTCGTGGCACAGGGAGATGAAGGGAGATGAGGGAGACCCTAGGAAGGAGGATACCCTATATAGAAACAGGATGCAAGGCCAAAGATTGAAAGGTTGTTTAGAGACACCCATCACTATATGCTTCTGCCACTCAATTTTCAGCTAGTTAATGGCTAAAGAATCAATATCTGCTTTCGATTTTCATGTACAGCATTATGGCCTTAGTGAAAGAAGGGTCTCCTGGGAAGGGAGACAATGGGTCTGGGAGAGAATGATTCATGACCAAAATTAATAATCTTATTTGTCTCCTTTCATATTTTCTAAATATATTCGGGGTTTTTCTTTTGTTTTGTTTTGATCAACTTTTCTTTCTTGTGTGATAACACGACTCACCCTGAAGTCAGTCAGCGATTGATTATATGGAGAGAATATCAGGAATAAATGAGGAATTGAGTTATGTAAACAAAGCCATGTCAGTATGAAATGACATCCCCAGGGTCCACCCACACTCCCCAGAGTGAACTCTGAGCTCCAAAGTGCAGTTAAAGTAAACAGTGTTACAGCCTGCAAACATGACTCTAGGTCCTAGGAGTCTGAGCTACTCTAGCTTGTCAGCTAACCTTTTGTTTTCTTCTTGAAAGAGGATTAAGCTACCATCAGTGGGTTTCCATTTTAAACTACAGTCCATATGATTCAAATGACAAGAAATAAGTTTTAAAACATATTTTGATGTTTTTGTTTCAGAACTAAGCAGAGAACTAGAGGTTTCATGGAGAAAAATAAAAAATAAAAAGTTGGCAGCACAGTATTTCTAGCATATAACTTAGGCAGAGGACGAAGTTATTTTGTGGAAGTATGTAATAAATCCAAAGCTGCATGTATAAAATCCTTGGAAGATGTAGCGGAATGTTGCATTCTGCGAAATTAGAACATTAATCATAGCATCTTCGTTCATGTGCCTCTTCTCAAACAGGTGTTAATCTTCAATTATATGTTCTCTAAATAAGTTCTAAAAGATTATCCTTCATTCTTCACTAATCATAAGACAGTCACTCCGTTACATTTAACCCAAATTCCTAACGCTTCTCAAAGAATGCAAGTCCTTAAGTCATGTGCTTTAATGGGAATAACAAGCACTATCATGTGATAATGGTGGCACCTTTAGGAACTAGAAAAAGACTTGTGCCCTTACCAAATATACTCACAATGTTAAGGAAATGTTAAGGAAACTTCATGTGCCAAAACTGACTCTAGAGGTAGGTATTATTACTCCATTTTCTGGATGTAACAATTGAGGCTCAAGAAGGTGAAGCAACTTGCCCAAGGTTCGTGGTATAAAAGTGGTGAAAGCCCAGGGATTCCAGCCCTTCCTATAATTGGGCCTGGTGGATTATAGTCAGCTCTTCCGCACTACATGACAAGGCCAGGCCAGCCTTGGGAGAAAACTCTCTTTGATCCTGACCTCATTTCTTAGGAGTTGCTTTGTCTTTGGGGAATTCTATAATCAGAAGTAAACTGGCTTATAGAGGTTGTTGTGTAAAATTAAATCTAACATTTTTTCTAGATTTAACAAAGAAATGCGTTGTTTAAAAAACAGTCACAGAAACAAGAAGTTAAGAGTTCAACAATGGAATATTATGCAGCCATAAAGAAGGCCAAATATATGGACTTGGCAGCAACTTGGATGGATTTGGAGTCAATCATCCTCAGTGATTTATCACAGAAACAAAGAACTGAGTTCCATATGTTCTCACTCATAAATGGACCCTGAACAATTCTAACGCTATAAGAAAGTGATTGGCAGTAGTGTAAAACAGTCAGGGGAGTGGGGGTGGGATTGGCAGTTGAGGGAAACTCTAGGGGAGGAAGGGGCATACCTCATCAACAAGAGTACCTGCATGATTAATGTTTATATACCTAACCCTGAATTATACCATACATCTCTATAATAAATAAATAAATAAATAATTTATTAAAGAAAAAAGTAGAGTTCACATTCTAAATTATAAACTAGAATAACATGCAAACAGGCATTGGGTTGAGCTATAAGAAACTGCTGTCAAAACAGCACAAGTGGTACAACTTTATACAATTCATCCTAATAGCAGAAGTTTAGCTGTAAGGTACCAGGGGCCCAGTCTGGTCCCTTCACAATACACCTGTACTGTGCGCACTGGACACCCACGGTGGTTTCCATGGGTACTGTACCTGAGCAGAAGCTGTTGCTGCTGATGGTCCTCACCGAGCGCCCAGAGCTGCTGGGGTTGAACTCTCTGCTCTCTTCTTCAGAGAAAGGAGACTCAGAGGCTGGGGACACTTTGTGCTGTTGCTGGGGCAGATGGGGTCGAAGGATCAACCGGGGAATCCGGCTTCTGGATAGCTCCTTCTCATGATGCTGCACTCTACGCTCCTTCTCAAAATTGGACATCAAAAAGAAAAAAGAAAATTCCCCCTCTTAACTTCGGTCTATTGCTTCAAAACTCAGTTTCTAAAAAACCACATTTCTGAATATTGACTCTTCAGTCAGAGTAGCCCTTCTTATCTCAGTTGCTTAAATGAGTTTCAAAACTCTTCCACTGAGTGAGTCCTTCTAATCTACTGTATTGCACACGTGCACCCACATGCACGCACACCACACACACACACATACTACACACACACACACACACACACACACACAGTACTTCCACCCACAGGCAGGAAGGCCATCTCACGCCCCCATGCGATCCTTGACTCATCTTCCCACTCTGGCTTTTTCTATTACTTTCACACTTTGAGCTCTCAAAGGCTCTCAAACACTCACAGCATACTCTGCTTATTACTTGATTTCCTTTAGACTTCCATTTTGTTGTCCCCGAATTAGCTGTGACAATTTGACTTCTGTTTTCTTGTCTCATCACCAAGTAGAGCCCTATCTATACCTGGAACAATTCTTTCCTGATAGAGCCCACACACTTTAAAATCCCTCCTCTTCCGGATAGAACCTTAATTATTCATTAAAATATCCTGGTACACAAGGCTTGCTGCCAACAGAAAAGCTAACACAAATCCAATACTTGGGAAGATGGCTCCACCTTTGACATCTTGTTTAACTTCTGTTTTCCTTGAGAAAGAAGAGATTGTTCTTTCTCTCCTTAAAATCACTGCATAAAACACCCTACCATGACTTGGTATTAAAAAATGCACAAAAATAATATTTTGACAATGTTTTGCAATGTAAAAAGTGCTTTCCCAACCATTATCTCATCTGATCTTGACACACTAGGCTGTAACATACACTAATTCATGTCCCTATTTACAGATGAGGACACTGAGACTGCATGTCATCTTAGAAGAGCATTCTCAAAATCAAGTGCTTTTCAGGGTCACCTCCACCAGAGCTTCTTGCAAAAATTCCACTGCTCCCTCCAACCGCTGTGACTGAAAAAGGGCTTTGGCTTAGGTAACAAACACCGTTTTGCAACATGACCTCCTGTCATTTCCATGGCCCACCAGGAAGGATCACAGCCAAAGAAAACACCTCTGGCACAGGGAAGGGATTGAAGGGAAAACCCCAGCATCGGAATTTCTGAGATCCCTCAGGCATCCACTCTACAGGAACTTCCAGCTACACCCAGCCTCTGAATTTGTCACCCAGCAGATATCACAGGCAGCCACTCTGCTGGGCACACTGCAGGCCCTGACTGAGTACTGGGTCACAGACTCACTTGGAGTATTCGCTCAGTCACGAATCCATCAAATTCCTTGAATTCCCATCACACACACAGGACATCGACCAAAAGCTACATCCCAAGCCCCTAGTTTCAGAAGATGGGGTTGACCCTCCCCCAACTCAATCTTTTTAATCCTCTTGTCAATCTCCAAAATCTATTCCTCTAGCACCACCTCCCCGTCTAAGGGATCTCAGCACCTAAGCAAATGCTCCTCTGCCTTCCCCGGTCCTGCCACCTCAGATCTCCCCTTTCCCGAACTCTAAATGTCGCCCCTCCGTATCTCGCAGCCCGCGCCTCGCCCCGCAGTGCCCACCTTCCCTGGACACTGCCACCCAGGATCCTGTCACTCGCAGCAGACACTGTCACTCGCCCGCGGGCACTGTCACCCAGCCGCGGACACTGTCGCCCGCCCGCGGACACAGCCATTCCCCCGGGGACACTATCACCCGCCCATGGACACTGCCACCCGCGCCCCACGAAGCGCCCTCCTTACCTTGCTCTCCCTCAGGGGCCCCATCGCGCCGCCGCCCGCCGGCTCCTCGCGCCGCCGCCGTCCACGAAGAGGCACCTGCGTGCAGGGAGCGAGGGAATCCGCTGAGCCGGCGCGGGCTGCGGGTCCCACGCGCCACCGCCGCCGTCGTTCGCGCTCGGCTCGGAGGGCGCGTCCGGTCGCTCCGCCCCAGTCGGACACGTGGTGCCGCAGCCGCTGCCGCCGCTTCTCGCGGAGCCTCCCCACGACCTCCCTCACCTGCGGGCCACTGGGCGCCCTCCCTGCCGCGGGCACGCCCCGCCCCGCCCCGCCCCGCCCCGCCCCGCCCACCGGTGCCGCGCGTCCCTCCTCCCTGTCCGCTGAGCCCGACCCGGTGGGGGCAGGCGGAGGCCAGCAGCGCGTCGCCCGGCCATCTGTGTCCCCACCATTTTTTTTTTTTTTTTTTTTTTTTGCCCTTGGTCTCGGGTTTGAAGAGGGACACACGTTGGAGGGAGAGGCTGAGAAAAGCTGCGACATCGCTTGGAGCCAAGATGGAGAGAGAGGGAAAGTTTTCCCTTTGCGCCCCTCCTTGGCCTCTCGGGTTTAAGTTAACCTACAGCTCCCCACATGACCTCGCCCGGGAGTGGAGGGCGGTCCCCTCCTCCCGGACCCCAGCCAAGCCAATGCGGCAGGACTGACACAGCATCATGGTTTCGGAGACTGGAAGGTTGCGATGGATTCTACTTGAGGGTTTGCACCAGAAGGGCCTGCAGTGGGCAGCGCCACCTCGCAGCAAGAGAAGGAGGCATGCTCCCTCCAGTGTGGGGAAGCCGGGCTGCTAAGGAGACAACAGCCTATCCCAGCCCTGCCCCGGGGCTGCTGGGACCCAACCCAGGCACACTGCTATGAGAAGAGCGCTGCACTTGAACTCAGAAAAGCCAGTGCAGACCAGCAGTCCCATCCCTTCCAGCTGAGTACTCAGCCTGTATGCCTGAAGTTCTTAACCCTTCAGAACTTCATGTTTATCCTCCTTAATTTGATGGTAATAATACCTACCTCAAGGATAGATGGAAGGATTAGATGAGGAAAACAAAACAGCTGTACCCAGCTGATGGAACAGAACTTTCCAAAGGGCAGTTTAGTCAGGTCCAGGAGGTCCGTTCAATATTTGCAGGTGCCTTTTACATGATAGGCAGAAAAAATATTTGTGATGCAGACAAATGTGTTCAAAAAAGCTTGAAAACCTGTCCAGCTGAGGACACAGAATAGGGAACTTCAGCTGGGTCAAGGGCCTTGATATTACATTACACTCGCTAGACTTAAATCTTATCTGGTGATGGAATTCAGCATGCATGATGACTTATATACCCTTTATTCAGAAGTGGAGAATATTCTAAATTGCCATGTGGCTGGCTCCTTAAGCCCCAGTGTCCTACATAGAAGGAAATTGTATTTGAACTTCCACCACACCCATTTGTCTGAAAACAGCATTTCTCCGAGTCCTCAACTCTCAAGTCTAGAAAAGTATGTTGTGAATCTAGAGAGAGCTTGGAATCAAAGGATTCGTGGAATCAATCTGCCTTCTTCCTATAACTCCCAAAAAGGTCTTACTGCATACACCTTCATATTTTTTTCAATCTACTTAGTTCTCTCAAGTAGTGAGGTTGGTAATCTTAGGATTCTTTATGTAGGAAGAAGATGTGATTTATTCATACTGTTTATACCTACAGCTGTCTCAAATACGAACCTCAGGAGAATGATGGCCCAGGATGATTCATACAATCTATTATTTCTAAAATTATGAGCTTCCGAGTTCCCTGCTGAGAACTAAGACGTGAAACCAGGGACCTAATAGCAGAAACACTCTCCACTGAATTATCCAAGTCAGAACCTCAGAATCATTCTTGACTTCTTCCTCCCAATCGCCTGACCCTCATATAGCATAAACCATGAGGTGATTTTTTATGCTACTCTTGAGATAAATGACTTGAATCTGATTACTTCTGTCTACTGTTCATCTCCATTATCTTCACTAGAGTAGAAATCACAATTCCTAGACTACTGCAATAGTAGTCTAACTAAAGTTGTCTTGCCTCTTATTCCTTTCTCACCAATCAGTTTTTTTCAGCATTTCCACCAGGCCTTTCTGAAAGGCTAAATCAAGTCACCCTTCTCCATTCCAACTCACGCCTGACTTCCCAGTTGCCCTCCAGGTAACATCCAAACTTCTAACTGTGGCACAAAAGCCCTTCCTGATCTGGCTGCCTTATTTACCTCTCTGGTCTTGTTTCTTGCCTCCCTCTCCTCCCAAGTCTGTTCTCTGGCCCCTACTACTC
>CAUYQG010170872.1:0-13428 GCA_963574415.1 Tarsius wallacei | reverse complement strand
GGGCAACATGGTTGGTTCCATGTTTTTGCTATTGTGAATTCAGAGCTCAACAAACATACGTGTGCAGGCATCTTTTTTGTAGAATAATTTGAGTTCCTCTGGGTATATTCATTCCCAATAGGGGAATTGCTGTGTCAGATGGAAGGTCAATTTCTAGTTCTTTCAAAAATCACCACACTGTCTTCCAAAGAGATTGTACTAGTTTGCATTCCCACCAGCAATGTAGAAGTGTTCCTTTTTCTCCACATCCTTGCCAGCATCTGTTGTTGTTTGTTTTATTAATGATGGCCATTCTTACAGGGATTAAGTGGTATCTCAATATGGCTTTGATTTGTATTTCTCTGATGATGAGTGAGGCTGAGCACTTTTTCATGTGTCTATTGGCTGCCCGTATATCTTCTTTTGAGAAGTGTCCATTCATGTCTTTACCCGCTTTTTAAAGGGACTGTTTGTTTTTTTCCTTTTGGCTCCTTTGAGTTCCTTGTAGATCCTAGATGTTAGGCCTTTGTCAGATATACAGGCAAATATTTTTTTCCCATTCTGTGGGCTGTCTCCCTGCTCTCTTGATGGTTTCTTTGGCTTTGCAGAAGCTCGTCAGTTTAATGAGGTGGACAACATGTTTTCATCAGAATATCTCCAGAGCCCAAGATGGTGTCTGCAGGAGGTGCTTCATTGGTGATGTAAGATAATTAAATAGAACAATTGTAGGAAATAGTTTAAAGAAAATATATGAAGCCATTTATATTTTACACAGATCTTTTTCTATTAAAAAATCCACTCTGCCACTTCCCACCTGCAAGTTACTCAACTTTTCTGTGTGTCTATTTTCTCATCTGTAAAATGGGGCCAATCATGGTACCTTATTCAGAGTTGTTCTGAGGATTGAATGAGATTAAGTTAAATATCCAAAAAGCCCTTATGCCATACCTGGCCTTGAGTTTACTCTCTGCAAGTTATTATTTATAGTATCCTGAAGTGAAGTGGGGCACATGGTATTTCACTCATCTAGAAGAGTGTGCAATGGCCCTGGGGCAGGAAGCACTGGGTATGTCTTAAGAATATTTTATGAGACACTCCATCCCTATCCCCAGCTTTAGCGATTAGAAACATTTTATTAAACTTGTTCTACCCATTGCCTCCTGCCACCCACCCAGTCATCATTTAATTTTATCAGTAAAAACATCATACATAACACCAGTGGATTCAAATGGTTTAATATTTTTATGGTGATATAATTTAAGACATACAAAATATTACCAGAATAGTACACAAAAGTTCTGTATATCCACACTTCCCATTGTTACTACTTCACCACATTTGCTTTATGTTTCTATCTTTATTTTATTTTTTTTCTGACAGTCTCACTCTGTCTGCTAGACTGTAGTGCAATCATATCTCATTGCAGCCCCAAATTCCTCAGTTTTCCAAGTGGATGGGACTACAGGCATGCACCATCATGCCTGGATAATGATTTTTATTTTTATTTTTTGTAGAGCAGGGTCTTACTGTGTTGCCCAGGCTGATCTTGAACTCCTGGCATCAAGTAATCCTCCTGCCTCAGCCTCCCAAAGTCCTGGGATTAGAGGTGTGAGCTACCATAGCTTGTCCTATTTAGCTAGCTATCTCCTATCTATCTTCTTTCTCACAGAACTATTTGAGAGTAAGTTGTAAGCATGATGCCCCTTTACCTCTAAGTACTTTGTAGTATATTTTCTAAACATAAGAACATACAAGACAAACAAAAAAATTCCAACTTTAGACATCTACTCAAGCTGCTGTTTATATTTAGTCGCATCAAAGAAATAGCACACATGACATAAAGAGAACCCAGGGATCCTTAATTAATAGTAATTATAGCTGAGATATTTCTTAGCATTTTTACAAGGAATGTCTTGCTTCAGTGCTTCTCAAACTATATTGGTAGGCTCCCTGCATCAGAATTACCAGAGATTATAATGCAAAAAATTATCTTAAAGTCTCTGGACTTGAGGGCAAAAACAAAAAGAAAGTCAGCATTCTTTATAAGCTCCTTGGGTGATTCTTCAGCACACTGATATTTGAGAACCACTGTCTTTCTTGTATTTTTCCTTTTGCAATAAAGTAGTACTCTCCTGTTTGATCCTACTGGTTTCATAATGTTAGTGATGACTAATATTTACTAAACATTTCCTATATAGCAAATATTGCATCAGGCACATTATATGTTTTATACCATTTGACCTTCACAACCAAGTTAATAAGAGAGATTCAATTATTATGCCTATTTTGAAGATGTGAAAATCCATGTACAGAAAGGTTAAGTCATTTGCCTAATATCACATTGATTAAGTTCCAGATCTTGCTTCAAAACCCACGTTCTTAAATACATTGCTTTCCTGGTTCAGCATCTTTTGAAGATCAACTTTTTTCCCCCTTAGTTTGTTATAAAGTGTTCTCCAGTCTGGGATTTCCGTTTAGCCTCAGACAGCTCAAATATATTCAGATTGGCTTCATTATTTGTGAATCAAAAGATTAGTGCATTTTCCAAAAGACATATTCCATCTAGCAGGCCGGGTTAAGCTCTCATGTTTCAATATCCTTAATTGATGAAGATTTTCAAAGTGTATTCCTTTCAACACATGATAAAATCATTAGTAAATATAGATTTAGGACTGCTGTGAAAAGTTAGGCTAAATTGCCTATCACAATTTAGCAGTTTGAAGAAAACCTCAAAAATGAAAGCCTTTTAAACTTTACTACTGGGGTGACAGGGGCTGGCAAGGCTGTTATCACCTGATAATGCATTTCTAGGTGAGCTAAGTTTTCCAAAGGCCATTGTATCCTGTGGTGATGATGGCTTGTAGTTGCACAGCCCACTGGGCAGCCTTGAGAGAAACTGTCCCAGATCATATAGAGAGCAACACAATTAATGTGCTCTGTTCCTGAGAAAAGCAGGGGAAATACAACCTTTGATGGTCTCATTTAAGAAATAGCTTTCCCCTCAGCTAAACACCCGCCCCCACCCCCACGACCCAAGCTTCTTTCATTACTTAAAAATCTAAGAACTGCTTGTCTGACAAATACCTGGCCCTGCAGTAAACCATGAGGCCCTTGGTCTTGGGGAGGGAAAGAGAGCAGGCACAGATGATGTCACCCTCTGTCCCTACCACCTGTTTATTGACTTGGAAACATGAGCTTGTTTGTCTTTATCACTGCCCAAACTGTTCTTCATCTAGTATTTTTCTTGGCTGCCTCATTGTGCTATCTCCTCGCTGTGCAGTGCATGATTGTAACTGGAATTCCGATGGCTCTCATTTTACGTCCAAACAGTTCTAGTTTCCCCTCACCATATGGTCATCCTGATGTTACCATTTGCCTCAATCATCCTTTTTGTAGCTGCTTGAACATCTTAATTGATCTCATGAGCTATGTTAGGGATTTATAACAGACATCAGTATAATTCATCTCTCACACACACAGACTGGGTCTTTTTTCTGATTGGATGTGTGTTACATATACATACATATTTACATTTCTCTAGAACCTAGATTTCACCTTAGTGATAATATAAATGAGCTTTCAAGGGCTATGGCTCACTAGAGGAAACAATTACCTGTGCTCCTTTGTCTGATATGGTGTTTTTCATTTCCCTGAAGAGTTTGGTGTATCACAACATACTTAAGCCTTTTCCTCCTGTTTAAACAAAGTGGTAAATATACTCAGCTTTAAAAAATTTCTGTAAGTAACTTTAAGTTCATATTTTTCAGTTACCCGCACTGCTTTTTTTTTTTTTTTTACTTTGTCACTCTCTCGTTTTTACTATCAGTAAGACACTTGAACTCATTAAACAATATGAGTTCATGATTTTTTTTTAACCCTCAGGACACAAGAATTTGAACTGGGTCTCTCCACATGTATCAATAATTTCACATCTTGATTAAAGCCTGTCCTTCATCAATTATTCCTATACCATCAAAGTAAGTTCCCCAAAACAGATGCCTATAGCTATGTAAACTCACACCGGACACACACCCCTTATAAATTCACTAGAGTGAAAACTAGCACCATAGACCAAAAGGATAGTTTACAAAATTTTCTGCCTGACGTATTTCAATCCCTGACAAGTGGGTATCTATCTAAGTCATTTTTCTGAGGGGGAAGATAACTGAAAAACAGCCTATTTTCAGGATCTGGGAATTGGGCCCATTTTAAGAAAAATTATCAAGTGAGAAAATGTGATCTTTGGTGTCATTTGCTCTTCTGTTCCTTCCAATTCCCTATTCTATTTTTTTCAGATTTATCCCATTGATATAAACTAAATATTATACCTGATCCAGGTGTATTCACCTTTGAAAACTGACTTATAGTTGTGAAACAAGAGGATTACTCCTCAGGCAGAATTTTGAAGTGTTAGAATGCTTTATTTTTGTGAGTCTTCTGGATGATCCAGTTCCTTGAAATCATATGCCTGAAGCTATAACTCTTGTAGACAGTACTTTATAGAATATTACATGGATTGCCTTACTCTACCTAGGGAGGGGCCTACTGGGTCTTTTACATTCTGAAGACAGATATCTCCGAGGAGAAAAGAGAACATTGAATGTTCTTAATAAATAATATCAAAATGAATCTGAGGCAACATGAAGCCCAGGGTTTTTGTTTACATGGTGTTAGTCCATTGAGGAATTTCAGCAACTAGGTCCTCTCAATAGGCAATAGTCCATGGAAGCCTACTTAGTACACCTGTGAGATTTTACTCAGCAAATCCATGGACTTCAGTATTGCATCTTTTGTTTGCTTATTTATGTGGTTTACATATTTCATTTAAGTGTCTTAACTTGAAATAAATGCGTACGAGTACGCTGGAGCATATGCTTGACTTCATGGCTGTGTCAGGTTATTCAACCTTTGTGTGCTTCAGTTTTCTTACTTGAGAAATGGGAATATTTATACTTACTTTAGAATGGTGTTTTTAGGTAGATGGAAGGCACCCATTATAACCAGATTTGTTGCATCTAAGCTGTGGTTTCTACAGAGAGACACTAGGCCAATTTTCTTTTCTTTTCTTTTTTTTTTAATCTTTGGAGGGCAGGATTGTTTAGCTGGCATTGACCGCATTCTAATTTCAGCCCTTTCTAGTTCTAAATTTATGTGAAAACACTTCTCAGTTTCTGCTTCTTTGAAATGTGAATAAAAATGTCAATCTGGACAGGTTTTCGGGAGTACTAAATGGCATAATATGCTTCTCCCAGTGTTGGGCACAGTGGGCTCTTACCAGGTATCATTATCCCTTCTGATATCGATGAGTATAGCAAGGATGAATCTTTCTCTAACCCAATATTAAATCCATAGAGAGTTACAGAATGCCCAAGAATACTATTTTTGCTATGGGCACAATTCCTATAAAATAGGAACAACTGAATTGATGGTTACAGAACTGAATATGTTACCTAGAATTGGGGCTTATATTAAATAAAGGCTGAGATTGAAGGAGAAACTGACAGTGGAACATTTGGGAAGTCTGTTTGAAAGATGCCAAGGACAAGGGGCAAGAAAAAAGAGCATCAAACTATTAAGAGAGGTAAAAATGTAAAAAAAAAGCTCTGTGATGCTTGGGGGTGGAAAGTGTTACATTCTAAACTTACAGTCTTGTAAGAAATTTTTTGGTGAGTATGAAGAAGGTTTAGACATGGATCCTACTCTCAATCATCTTAAAGGCTACAGTTTGAGAACGATTTGGATTTGGAACTATTTGGAGCTGTTGGAACTATTCCAAATCGTGAGTTAGTTTTAAAGATTGTATTAACTAAGAAGTGAATGCTATTAAAGGATATGACACTGGGCAATGAACACACCAAAGAGGATCATATGAGTCAGGATAGAGATAAAAACGGTGACGGGACTGAGAATGTCCTTAAGGAGACCCAGAAGGCCTGTAGATGACAAGAACAAAAGGATGAAGACAGTGGCATGACTGGAGTGGGTGACCTTCAAAAGAACACAAGATTTTAAATAAACACAAAGAAACAGTAATTGAGAAGCAGCAGGAGTCGTTCCCACAGAGGTGATAATTGAAGTTGGGACAAGATGAGATTGCCAAGGGCTAGTATAGAGAAATAGACTTCTAGGCTAAAATCCCTGTGGGAAGGCCAGTGCAGCCTACAGAAGTAGAGTTGGTTTGTTCTGTGAAGTGGATGAAGTTAGGCGCTGAGTCTGGGTTCTGCACCTAGTTGGTGCTCTTCTTATGGCATTTTGGCACTTGTGTGTTGATGGTCAGTTGGATGCCTATTTGTCTAATTCCTCTACACCTCCCTGTCTCACCAGAAAATAAAAATCTACATTTGTTTCCTAAAATGGTTTGAACTTTCATGGTAGTCTGTCTCTCTCTCTCTCTCTCTCTCTCTCTCTCTCTCTCTCTCTCTCCCTCTCCCCTCCCCCTCCCAGTTTCTTGATACAAAATACCTTATCTTTCATATAAAGAACATTTGCCTTGTCCCCAGTGTTATATGTCAGTTAAGAACAAGGTGTACTACTAGAAAGCAGATCTAGATAAGGAAGTGTGTCAAGATGGGGTGCAGATATGTTTCCCCATAGTCCTTATTGTGCAACCAAAATTTTGAGTTTAAGGCACATGCTAATTACTGCATTTTCTTGTATTGATGGTTAAACAGTAAACATAATGCTCCAATCATGACTCAGCTATAGGAAAATGTTCCTAACTACTTAAGTTGGAATATTCTGGGTCTTATGTTAGTTATATCTAACATGTTCTTATATTAGAGCTGAAATGGACCACTAATTTGTCCAGAAATGTCTTCTAGGAGGGATGTTCGTTGGTTCCATGTTGCTCAAAGTTTACATAAGAAATTGATATTTTTCCATAGTTGGAGAAATTCTATATTTTTAAAGCTCTTTTATTTATAATACTATGCTTCTTAAAAACAGTAATAATAATTTATTGAGTAGTAAAATTAGTAGGTATTGTGCTAAGGGCTCACTTGCATTGTCATGGTTAAAAAAAATTTTAGGCCAGCTCAGTGACTCAGCCTGTAATCCCTGCACTTTGGGAGGCCAAGACGAGTGGATTGCCTGAGCCCGCAGGTTTGAGACCAGCCCAGGGAACTTAGCGAGAGCTTGTCTCTACAATACATCAAAAATTAGCTGGGCATGGTAACATGTGCCTGTAGTTCTGGCTACTTGGAAGACTGAGGAGGAAGGATCGCTGGAACCCAGCAGGTTGACGCTGAGGTGACCGTGAGCATGCCACTGCACTCCAACCTGGATGATGGAGTGAGACTCCCAACTCAAAAAAAAAAAAAAAATTATGAGTTGTTATGATCACCATAACTGGAATGTTTTGGAGAGTAAAAGAAAAATGTTAACAATAATTATGTAGGCATTTATGGTCACCCTATGTCCTTTTCTAATTATGTAGACACTGAAACATAGTTTGCACAACTTGTCATAGCTAATGCAGTGGGTATGCTAATTTCATCTTTTTAGCAGTTTGCAAACTTCAGGTATAAAACATTTAAATTTACTTATTTTTCATATAGTAGGAAACTTTACCTTATTTCTGTAGAACTAGTAGTAATAAAAACATTTAATCCTGGAACGGAGTCATTTTCAGTTTAAAACTGGGTAATTGCACACCGAATTCATGATTCCATATCTTTCCCACCTACAGGTTTCTTTCCTTCTACCAGAGTTACCTAAGTTCCAGGAAGACTAAGGTGTCACTCTGGCATTATGGATGTGTACCTTGTCAGTGTCCCCACTGGCATGCAGATTGTCTTGATGTCTTTGAGCATGAGCTTCTGTCTCCACTGCAGTTGGTGAGATAACAGCCATTCCTTTCTGTCTCTCAGTGGTTATAGGCCCCCCAACCCCTCCCACCCCCCATCCCCCGTCCTCAGAGTCTTCTGTACCTGAACTCTAAGGACGGCTGTAGGAATACTATCCCACTTGGAGTCTTTTCTCTGCTTCTCTAGGTACTCAGAGGCTGTGCTTTCTCCACATGACATTGCAGTAAGTGGGATCCTGCCGGGCTTCTCTCCAGGGCTTCAAACTCAGCCAACTCCCCCATCATTGTGTCTTTATGAGGCATTGAGTTTTCTAGGATTTAACATGGGAAGCCAGCTCATATTTCTGCTTCTCTAGCATCCCCCAAATCCCCCTGGGATCTTGGTGCATATCTCTGGTGCTGGGCCCAGAGAGGAGTTCTCCACCTTCTCAGATACTCAGCCTCTTTCCATTTCTACATGTAACCTCTCCAATTTTTCTTCCCTTGACACTAGGTCAAATTTTTACCTCCTTCTATAAGTATGTAGAAGTGTACTCTTATGTATGTTTTTAAAATTTTTATTTTAGATTCAGGGGGTACACATGAATATTTGTTACATGGACATATTGCATAGTATGGGGATTTGGTCTCAGGTGGCCCATTCCCCAGATAGTGAACATTGTGCCCTGTAGGTAGTTTCTGAACCCTAGTCCCCCTTCCCCTTCATTGGTGTCCTCAGTGTCTGTCATGTCCATCTTAATGACAGTTTAGCTCCCACAAGTGAATGAAAACATGTGGTGGTTAGTTTTGTGTTTCTGAGTCAGTATACTTAGGATGATAATTTATAGCTTCATCCATGTTGCTACAAAGAACATGATTTCATTCTTTTTTATGACTGCATAGTATTCCATGGTGTATACATACCACATTTTCATTATTCACTGATCAGTTAATGGGCAGTTAGGTTGATGCCACATCTTTGCAATTGTGCTGTAATGAACGTGCCAGTCCAGGTGTCTTTTATAATATAATGACCCCTGTTCCTTAGGGTAGATGCCTAGTAGTGGGATTGCTGAATCAAATGGTAGATCTACTTTTAGTTCTTTGAATAATCTCCATACCACTTTCCATAGAGGTTTTACTAATTTACACTCCCATGAATAATTGTTCCCTTTTCTCTGCACTCACTCTAGTGTCTATTTTTTTTTAATTTTGTAATAATGAACATTATGAATAGTGTAAAGTGGTATCTCATTAAGGTTTTAATTTGCATTTTCCTAATGATGAGTAATGTTGTGCATTTTTTCATGTTTGTAGGTCATTTATATATCTTCTTTTGAGAGATGTCTATTCATGTCATTTGCCCACTTTTTAATGGGGTTATTTGTTTTTTTCTTGCTGATTTTTTGAGTTATTTATAGATTCTGGATATCAATCTTTTGTCAGATGTACAGTTTGAGAATATCTTCTCCCACTTTGTAGGTTGCCAGTTTGAGCTGTTGATTATTTCTTTTACTGTGCAGAGCTTTTTGGTTTAATTAAGTCCCACTTAATTATTTTCTTTTTAGTTTCATTTACTTTCAGGGTTTTAACCATAAATTCTTTGTCTAGACCAATGTCCAGAATAGTTTTTCTAAGTTTTCTTCTAGGATTTTTATGGTTTCAGGTCTGATATTTAAGTCTTTAATCCATCTTGAATTAATCTTTGTATATGGGAAGAGATAAGCATCACGTTTCATTTTTCTGCTTGTACCTCTTCAATATTCTCAGCACCATTTGTTGAATAAGGTGTCCTTTCCCCAGTGTTTGTTTCTGTCTGCTTTGTCAAAGATCAGTTTGTTGTAGGGATTTGGATTTATTTCTGGATTCTCTATTCTGTTCCATTGGTCCATGTGTCTGCTCCTGTACCAGTACCATGCTGTTTTGGTTACTACAGCCTTGTAGTATAATTTAAAGTCAGGTAATGTGATGCCTACAGCTTTGCTCTTTATATACTTATTTCTTATGTATTATCTTTTTTCCCCTATGGTTTGTGGTATACAATGTTTTGAAATTTTTAACAGAAAATGAAACTTTGCAATTCTAATCCTGTTTTCCTCCATTTTAGCTTAACTCTTGCAAGGCAAAAGTGTCCCTGCACTGGTCCTATTCTTTGTGTTATAAGTTAACAAATATCTACAGAGAAACTTATAACAAGACTCTGATAGATTTCTCTGTATTCCTGCACTTTTCCAACTAAAGGTAAGAAGGCTGAGTTATGTAGAGAGTTTTGGTGTGGAAGAATATACAAAGGAATTACTGAAAATTGTTTTAAATGACATTAGGAATTGTTCAGTATTAGTTCTCTGCTCCAGTAAATGGCATATTTAGAATTAGAAGACAATACTCTTGCTCCTGACCACTATATTATAGTATATGCTATGTTAGACAATTTTACTCATGCTCACTATCAAGAAGTAATTATTCTTGTTTCTAAATTGTTTTTTTAAACAATATTTGTTCATTTGGTCAACAATTGTTTTTTAAACACTGTATGACATGTAATGATAAGCCATGTGATACAAACATTTAAAAGTTATATTCCTTGTCCTCAAAGAGTTTATACAACAGTGGCTCACAACACATTTTGAAATGAACAATTACAATACTTTAGGAAACAAAATTCTCTTGAGAAGTCTTTGTCATCTTCCAACTGCAGGGCCTAACTATTTTAGCTTATGGTAGGCCAACTAATTTGTATTTCTTGGAAAGATTCAATTCAAGTGAACTAAATATTTTATGAACACTTTGAAAGTTGTGTTGATCACTTAGAAATATGTTTTATTATGTAACAAACTGTAAAATTGAAACTATTTCAATTTTTTGATTCAAGGGTGGCACCCACAAAATAGATACAAATTTTATACACAATAAAGATGATCAAATCCCAACAGAAAAAAAAAATTGTAAAGGAAAAGTAACCAGAATCTGGTTTCGTGATTCTTAGACTTTTCTGAATGCAAAGAGATTTCTTCACAGAGCCTTTGCCATCCTGTGAGTTGCTATAATGTTTCCCAAATAGGCAGTTGTATCTACCACAAACCTATAGAATGGAACTTGGTGGAACCCCCAGAAATCATGAAATGTTTTCCCTGGTGTTGAATGGCACAGAATACTGGCTTATACCCAAAATAGCAAAATCAACCACTGGCCACAGGATAGAGACTTGGGATGTGCTTAGATCCCAGAGTTTACTGGGGCAAGAGATGTATTTCCAGTGAATTAAATGTGGGCCACAGAAAAGAGAGATTGCTAGGCTTGGAACCATGTTAAGTTCTGCCAAAGAATGTCATGAGACTCCAAGAGCAAGAGTCTGTGTAAAATGAACATCATGAGAGCCATGAACAGAGATGCTCTGGGGAAGTCGGGGTAAATTGCTAAGGAATCCATGAATGTGGCATTGGAGAAAGAGTCTACTCTTATATCTTCCAGGGCTGAGATAATAAAACTAGCTTACAGCAGTGTCCACCTTCAGCCAAATAAAATCTTCTCATGGTTTATAGCTTCCTCTCTGTTCCTAGTACCTGCTTAGAAAACAGGTGTCTAAAATAGTGACTAGGAGTCAGAAAGGAGATAAAGAGGAAGAGGGAGAAAGAGCCACACCATACTCCACTCTCACTATGTTAAGTTTAATGATAGTTTTATTTCATGGGACCATAAGAATGTTTTTAGATGAGACTCCTGTAAAAATAAAACAAAACAAAACAAAACAATAAAATGGACTTCAGTTTTCAATTACAGAGAGGAATTTCAAAGACCCTATTGCTTATATTTTAAAGAAAGGATAAACAAAGGAAAATTGTGCTTTGATTGTATCAGAAGTCATGCTTCTTAAGTTTGGGCTATATTTGGTGATGGTGGTAGAAATTTATCATTGTGGAAGTTTTAGGAATTGATAGACAGAGAAACCCTGTTCTCTGATGTCTATAAGCACAGTGCCTTAGCTGAAACTGATATAGGAAGACTCCCATTTTAGCACTATATGACAATTATTTCCAGAAATCTACCATTCCATTAAACTTGTTTTATGAATTCATAGACATCTTCCTCTAATTGGGTTTATAACATAAATATGTGGCCTTTTGAATTATTTTATTAATAGCATGATCAAACTGTAGAAAATTCTGGTAAATACAAGGCAGTCATAGAAAGCTTGCTCCCCTCAAACTCAGGACCCATTTTCCTATCCACAAAGACTCCTTTTCTCTTTTTAGTGTAGGCCCCATTGGTACATTTTGCTTTCTTCTCACAGTGGTTGCCACTACCCACTCTTATGCCTACAGTATTTCTTCCAAAATCTTGGCTGTGAAGTGGAGCACATAATCCCATTTCTGTGAAACCATGATTCCATGGAAGAAAAGCAAAGGCCACTTCTCCTTAATAGATGCCAAAAGAATAGAAAATATAGAATATACACACACATTGTAGATGTACACAAACTCACACAGACTCACATACAATTCCTAGTAGCATGTGTATATGCAGTTAAAACATTTTAAGAGAAATGGTTAATTTAATTTACAATGCTCAATTTGCTTTTGAAATGTTTGATAGAAAAATCAATGCTAGATAAAATTTCAAGTCCCAGAATTGACATTTTAAACTGTGTGACCTTGGTAAGCTTCCTTAACCTTTCTGAATTTTAATTATTTTTCAGTGAAATTGGCACAATTCAGTATTGCCTAACTGACAGTGTTGTTGTAGTGATTAAATTAACTGAAAGAGAAAAAATATCTGGCATAGAGTAGGTTTTGCATGGATGGCAGTGTTATTTGTTACCTTTCTTAGAGTAGAAGAAATAAATAGAAAAACTATATATATATGAAAAATGAAACTCAGAATTGTTACCATCTCAGCACCAGTCTTCTCCCTAAATTAACATTCCTTTCTTGTTTTCCATAGGTTATGTTTTTGAAGATTGTGTTCTGGTTACTGTGTCATGTAATCCTACAGGACACATACACACACACACACACACACACACACACACACACGCATATACACATAACAGTTTATATATTTTCTTTCTGGAATAAAATGTAATAGTAGGCACACTGACTGTAGTATCTCATTATCACTATAACTGACAGCATTTAAGGCATGTTAACGCAGTTTTGACTTTCTTTCCTTTACTCTTATTTTATTGTCTTTTAAAAGATGGCTTTTCCAGTTTTTACTTATTAAATTTATCCATTCAAAAAAATTGTCCAAGTGAATTAATCAGTATTCAATTTTTTTTCATTGAATTAATATTTTAATGCAAAGTATATTATCAGCCATACCCAAAGAGCAATGCGAACAAGAAAAGGTGAATGCTATGGTCTGAATGTGCTCCCTAAAATTTGTATGTTGAAACTTTTTTTTTTTTTTTTTTTTGAGTTGGAGTCTCACTCTGTCGCCCAGACTGGAGTGCAGTGGCCGCTCCCGGCCACCGCAGCCTCGACCTGCTGGGCTCTGGCGATCCTTCCGCCTCAGCCTTCCAAGTAGCTGGAACTACGGGCGCGTGCTACCATGCCCGGCTGATTTTTTGATTTATTGTAGAGATGAGGTCTCACTTGCCCAGGCGGGTCTCAAACCCGCGGGCTCAGGCAATCCACTCACCTCAGCCTCCCAAAGGCGCGGGATTA